>VDFB02167692.1:0-16003 GCA_007258455.2 Sequoia sempervirens
CCACCCATAAGCATAAATACATACATATAGGCATACATACATACATGACACACTAGCATACATATACATACAAACATATGAACAAAAATTCAAAAAACTAGCTTTTAACTAAAGGAATAAATAACATGAGCACATTATTTGCTGCTAGAAATGTTCCATGGAGAAGGAAAAAGTGAAAACTAATAAATAATGTGAGCTCATTATAACGCGCTCACATTATAGCGCACTCACATTGTATTTTTCTTTGGGAATCCCCAAGCCTTAGCTCTAGTATTTTCCTTGGAATACCAACCCAAAGGTTTGGAGGGCATTCCCAATGACGAGAGACGTGTTTTTTTGCAAATTCTACAATTTTCACATATCCGGGTTAAATTGCTCACCCGTTAGGGATTGCATTTGGTTCAATATTGACAAAATCAAACACGTGGGTAATATTAAGTTCCCTGTTAGCTTTCCAATGATATATTTTTTTTCACTTTCTGACAATGTTAGGCCTTTCATCCATAATTTCTTTTGTTTGTATGTCTTTTTTTTATCAAAAAGCGATGTTTGGTTTTTTTCATTATAAATTAGAGTTTCATCAAAATTTCAAATCAATTACATTTTTAGAAACTAGACTCCATTCTACAAATTTTAAAAAATAAAAATTTTAAAAAATAATTTTTTAAAAAAATCTATTACTTTCCAAAATTTGTAGGGGGAACATAGCCAAAATTCTACTTTTTACGAAGTGCCCACTTAGAAAATTAGTAAAAAATCAAATATTCATTAAAAAATTATCAGAATTTTTTTACATCAACTAGATGTTGTTAGCTAACTTCTAACTATAGCAATTTTAAAAATACTAAAAAAAAGTTCACCATGCTCAGGTCGTATAAGAGTTGCTATGTTATGTTTTTCTGACAAAAACAACACCAATTTCTGTACATCCCTCTGTTGAACCCCTTAATCTCAACCATTTTAAAAATAAATTAGTAGTTTAGAAAGTAGACTCAGAGCACTTCGATCCTTGTTTTTGTTCCATCTCAAAATTTTGAGTGTAACTATCCTCAATTTCACGTCCAAGGTCAAAATTTCCTAATTTCAGAAAAAAAGTGGTCACTTAAGCTCCCTTTTTGGGAACCATCTTGTTGCACTTACCCCTATCCCACTCCACTTTCACCCGCAATAAATTTCACACATAATAAATCAAATCATCACCTTCAATATTTGGAAAAACAAGTAGAAGGAAAGTATTGCAAGTCATTCAGTGAAAACCTAAGTGTCAAAATCTAAAGTATAGATCATAGGTAAATGTGTCCATGAAGTTTGTATAAATTGATTATCACACACCTCATCCTAATCAAAACACCTGATCAACATGTCCTAGGACATGTTCTTCCTACAATGGGCATCAATATAATAAATCACTTTAGCTATATTAAACTGGCAAGAGATGTAGATAGCACTGGCTATTTGTCTTTGATCTTTTCTTATGATTTATCTTATTAACCGATTATGAGGACCTCTCAATGATTTCTATCAAAATTATTTAGAGAGAAAGGAATGGGGCATCAACCATTATCTTTTTTATTTTGTGCTTGTGGGTATTCTTGTAAAATAATCTTGGTTCATACTTGCTTAGTTGTGTGTAGAAAGGTTGTTTGGAGTAGATTGTTGACTATTGTGTATGCTTTGGTCCAATGTATTCTAAACTTCTAAACTACATTTCAACAAGGTTTCCATATGTCAAGGTGTGAACAAGAACTATCCTATCCTTTTACAAAGTCAAAGTCCACTACACAAGATACAACACCATCCTAGTTATTAATACCTTGACACATTGTATCTATGTGTTATATCAAAAATAAGGAATGACGGAAAGTACCAATCCCAAGATATGAGAAAATCATCATCTTTCATCACCACATCTAATAAATTCTTGGTGGATCATGGACTTGTTGGAATTTTGAATCAATCTTTAAAATAAATGGTCAAAATTCATCCACTTTATTCTTCTATCTTCTTCCCATGCTAACTTGGTATCATGACAGTCAACAAAAAAATCATCATGCATCCATTCCGAGTCCACAAATAATTATCATGCATATATCTCACATTATCACAACATAATAAAAGAGAAAATAATCCATTGCATCATCATTATCATTTAAGTTGCTTTTAATAATATAGATTTGTTATTCTAAGCATCTTAATACATTTCATTAGCATTCATCGCATACATACTATAAGCATCATCCATATCCATATCCATACATGCATCATCATAACATCATAAATTACATGGAAAAGTACACAAAGAGAAATGTGTTCATCCATATAATTTTCATCTACATATTGTAGCATATTATAACATCCATCACATAACATATCATACAAATATATTGAAAAAAAACATAACACATCCATTGTATTGTATTGCGTCTCTCATAAACATCATATGTCATAAACATCACATCTTAAATCATCATCACATATCGCATAAATAAAAGAAGTGCATCCATCATATTGCATCCATACATAATCATAACATCATACATATCATATACATATGCATCCATACATTCATAAAGCATAAAATAAAAGAACATCACATCATGAATTTGTATCATCTCATATATATATATATCAAAAAATGATTGTTATGGTACAATATTTGAATTGATGTGTATGAATTTCATCAAAATGTACAATGTACATGAGGCTATAAAAAATGAGCTTATGAGTGCATGTATATATAAATAATCAGGCTATACAAAAGGGTGTCTACAAAATCAAAGGAGTTTTATCCCTCGTTGGCTTTATCACCATGTCTGGGCTGATCTAGCTGTCTGATTGAGGTAGAGGCACTTGACTACACCTAGCTCTGGTGCTCAAAATCAGGCTACCTATAGCATGGAGGGACAAATCTATAGTACAATGTCTATGAGTATGCCAACTTCTCCCTCGTTGATCCAAATAGTTGTGTTGATACAACCTTCCCAACCATCCCCTGTGCCTATTAAGCCTATTGTCGAGACACTACCTCTAGTTGTTGTTACTGGTCAACCTCTTATGCCAGCTATACATCTGAGGTTTGTCTTAGCTAGTGCTCATGATCTCTCTCAACTGTCAATGCTAGAACTTGTCACTGAGCCTGACCTCACTCAATCATCACAACTTGTAGTTTCTCCTACAACTGTTGTATCTGAATATCTTAGGGATTTGGCCTCGGTGGTAGTTGTTGTACTAGTCATGGTTGTAGAGGTGTCTGCTAGTGTAGTGGAGGTGCACCAGGGACCTATTTTTCATGCTACTAGCCATCCTAGCCATCCTATCCTCTCCCATATCCTTCACCCTTCCCATCTAGTTCTCCACCCTACCCTCATCCATGTCCATCCTGCGATTGACATTTTCCTCTACCTACTCTCCTCACTCTTCGCCTCCCTCATGGAGGTATGCCCGTTAGATTTGTTAGATAGGTAGGGGGTAGAAACCAAGCATCATATGCATGTGTTGTCTAAGAATAAACCTACCCATGATCATAGACCCATGGCCTAGGAACTAGCTATTTCAATCCCCCAATGACCTCATAGGCTAGTATCGTGTGCCCCCAAGTCACCTCTCACGTGGATCTGGAAATGATAGAAGCGTACTAAACATCAAGTATGTCCTGCATCTCACCAAAATTTCTGGCTACTCTATTTGGTAGGTACCTCTCAATCATGGTATGCTCTCGACCCTACATATAATGAATCCATCGAGCAAAGAAGAGCTATTGAACATCATCATATCAGGCCAACATTTGTAGCCATGATTGCCATCAAAATACTATCATGTCATAAATCACCCTCGTCTAGTAAGGGATACCCAGCAGCCCTATGTGTTGTAGGGTGATGACTTCTTTGTACCTCCACACAACAAGATAATATGGGTCCACATCTTCCATTTGGATGATTGGTCAGAGCATAGTAGTATGCTCCCATGCCCATATATGCAGGAGTGTGACTCCTATACCAATAGCTCTACCATCATAGTACATAAACTAATGCATAACATGATAAAGGGAGGCTAACATCACTAGCCACCATGCATATTGGGTCCTTGTGAACAACATTTGATGCCAAGCTAGTCCCCATCTAGGACTAAACCCTTTACTTCGTCGATTTGGGGAAACCAATCACTCCACCAATGATCAATCTAAAGGTCAACACCTATGTACATCTCAAGATCAATCTGTGAGTTGACCAAGACAACAATCTCCTGGTCAAGAACCTTGTGACATGCATCATATCCAATGTTGCTATCATAAATCACCTACTCTCCATGTATGGGAAATCACAAAATCTTCCATACATCCTCTAGCATAATTGTTGCTTCATTGGTGGGTAACTAAAACAATGAGGTCTCACTATGCCATCACTCACATAACACTATCATCATTGCTAAATGAGTCCTCACAACATGCATATACACAAGGTACCACAACTAGATCTCTCTAAGTTGCTCTTCTTGAAGCTCAAACAAATCATTAGGTCTGGGCATAATGCATTAGGGGAAATTTACATAAAAAATGGGCCTCCTAAGGATGACATTATTAGCATTTTGAGTTATCAAAATTCAATTAAAAGATGACATCATCCAAAATAAAAATAAAATTATTTACTAAATTATAAAATAAAACTTTCTAAAATCCTATGAATTAACTCATGATAGTTAATTTAACTCTACATATACTATTCTATCTCATTCATCTTTCTAAATATTAAATATTCTTTTTGTTTTTTAGATTTATATTCTTAAGTTCTATTATAAAAATTATTATGTTTTTAAAAAAATATTTTCATTCTTAAAATGAAAAAGTATATAAATGCATTTAAAAAATATTTTAACAAAAATTTTCTTAAAAATACTTTAAAAAATTGGAATGAAATTAATTTGTAATAAAATTCATTTGTGCTTCTTATTTTATAAAATTATTTTTATGAAACAAATTTAGTCCATTTTTCATTTTTCATTTGTTTTTGTAGGTTCAAGCATCATAAAAATTGGATTAAAGGGAGCATATCAAAGTGAGGTGATCAGTTCTTTGTTTTTCAAACACAAAAACTAAAAAATATGTTTGCTGCAATTTCATTAAGCAAGAAAAACCAAAACCCATTATTGTCTTTTATAAAATATGCCAAAATCTATTTCAATGCAACATATTTATATTACCTCTTTCCTTCGATTTGTTTTACACGGTCTTTAGATAAATGGGTTTTTTTATTTAGAGTGAATGGTTTGAAACCCTAATGAAATATTTTAACAAAACTTTTCTTAAAAATATTTTAAAATTTTGGAATGAAATTAATTTGTAATAAAATTCATCTATGCTTCTTATTGTATAAAATTATTTTTATGAAACAAATTCAGTCCATTTTTCATTTTTCATTTGTTTTTGCATGTTCAAGCATCATAAAAATTTGTTTTTCCAGCACAAAAACTAAAAAATATGTTTGCTACAATTTCATTAAAATAAATCAAAATATGTTTGTTGCAATTTCATTAAGCAAAAAAAAACCAAAACCCCATTATTGTCTTTTATAAAATATGCCAAAATCTATTTCAATGCAACCTATTTACATTGCCTCTTTCCTTCAATTTTTTTTACACGGTCTTTAGATAAATGGTTTTTCTTCTTTAGAGTGAATGGTTTGAAACCCAAGTGCTTGATTCATTAAAAAAACTTTAAAATCTTGTCTCCAACATTTGTTCATTATATTTCTTATAATTATATCCATCATATATCAATTTTTGGATGGCTTAATAATACAATTATGTAATTGCCAAATGAAATTAAAGAATGTGCAAGCCATGACATTTAAAAAACATTCATTATGTACTTATATTCATCTAAATCTATACAATTTTCATGTCCAATAAATATGCCTCCCTATAAGCAAGAGAAGCATACATTCACCCACAATACAATATAAAGCAATAGGACATTGAATGACACCCCAATTCATAGCATACAGGTTTAATTTTCTAATCCTGGAATGGATTGGATGCTGGTTAATACTTGATTGTGTCAAATATTGGAGAGGCTATTGCATTTTTCCTTTCAAAATCTTGAAAAGAATAGTAGTCAGATATTAATGAACATAGAATAAAATTAAATTGTAGTCCGAATACTAGTCAGATATTTGGAATGAAATAAATTTGTAATAAATTCATTTGTGCTTCTTATTTTATAAAATTGTTTTATGAAACAAATTCAGTCCATTTTTAATTTGTTTTTGTAGGTTCAAGCATCATAAAAATTGGCTTAAAGGGAGCATATCAAATCGCAATATTTGAGGTGAGGTGATCAGTTGTTTGTTTCCAACGTAAAAATTAAAAAATATGTTTGTTGCAATTTTATTTAAAAAAAGTTGAAATATGTTTGTTGCAATTTCATTAAGCAAAAAAAACCAAAACCCCATTATTGTCTTTTATAAAATATTCCAAAATCTATTTCAATGCAACATATTTACATTGCCTCTTTCCTTCAATTTTTTTTACACGGTCTTTAGATAAATGGGTTTTTTTTCTTTCAAGTGAACTAATCTGGAAGCAATATAATCTTCCCTCCCACTCCAATCCAAGCCCTCAACAATCGAAGGTTTGAAGACATTAACTCTAAGTGATATTCAATTCCAACTATTCTTAAACATCATCTAGCTAGGTCAATTTTGGCCAATAAAAATATGAGAAGTATTTACCACATTTTGGTGTGGATGAAATGTAAAATTACTATTGATTGTTTAACCATTGAACAAAATAATGCCTATGTAAAGTGTTTAGTTCTTATACTGGGGGACAATTATTTCCATTTTCATTTTAATTTATCAAAGTTTTGAACAACAAAAAAAATTGATATCATGGTATGCTTACATTTCAGAAAAGAACCCAAGTGCTTGATACATTAAAAAACTTTAAAAGCCTATCCCCAACATTTGTTCTTTAGATTTCTTATAATTTTATCCATCATATATCAATTTCTAGATGGCTTAATAATACAATTAGGTAATTTCCAAATGAAATTAAAGAATGGGAAAGTCGTGACATTTAAAAAACATTCATTATGTATTTATAATCATCTAAATCTATACAACTTTCATGTCCAATAAATATACCATATATCGAATGCTTCCCTACAAGCAAGAGAAGCATACAATCAACCACAATATAATATAAACTAATAGGACTAGGGATGGCACCCCAATTCATAGCATATAGGTTTAATTTTCTAATCCTAGAATGAATTGGATGCTGGTTAATACTCAATTGTGTCAAATATTGGAGAGGATATTGCATTTTTCCTTTCAAAATCTTGAACAAAATACTAGTTAGATATTAATGAACACAAAATAAAAGTTAAAACCCTCCAAAAATATCAGAGGTTTTAAAGATAATTATGCATCATGCCCCTTTACCTATATTGTAGGAGATTATTTATAGGAATCATATCCCAGGTTGCTTAACCTTGTAGGCCTATTGCAGACTGCAGGTGACATGTCACGGGGATAAATATGGTAACCAATGATTGTGCTACCATTTTTGGCCATACGTCCATACCTTGTTCCAAATTTTTCATTTTGACAGAGAGAGGAAAGATGTTGCAATAGGTTTTAAATTTGCTATATACCTACTAATTTTATTTGTTTGAAAGTTTGGAAATCACTACATTTCTTTTAGGAATTTTTCAAACACTTCCCTACCTTGTATATGATGTTGACAAATATTATGGAATAACCTTTTCAACAAATCCATTTTGTGCATATCATGCAATCATTGTAGTCGAAGATTGATCATCAAAGGCAAGCCCAAAGTTGTATGGAGACAATATTCCCAAGCTCTTTACTTACTGGATAGTTTGTGTTCAATGGAAATGTATTACTATTGTTGTGGAAGCTTTTTACAAGAACATGAAATTGTGAAGTATTGACAAGATTGATAAAATATTGAAATTTAAGAATTTGTAACTAGAGTAAGCTTTATATATATTTTAGACTTCAACTTCTCTTCTCTTACTTTAATATTTTTTATTTAATTTATTTAACTGTGTTTTCTTAATTTAAATGTTTAGGAATAAATGGAGCTTAGAATACCTACAAGTGAGTTGAAATCCATTGTGGTTTACAACACAAAAGATGATGATGGAAATTGGATTCCAATGACCTTATTTATCAACTCCACGATTACGATGAGGCCTTTATAGATTGGAAAAAATAAGGTTAAAAAAAAGCATTCTTTTGATGTCAAATACCATTGGAAAGGAATGATCAAAGAGTTCAAAACAAGTCCAGGTGGTAAAGGGGTATCAGAGGTTAAAATTACACATGTTTATGACAAGAAAGAGATGTTGAAAGAATCAATTGTAGAAAAAATATTCTTTCAATTTGGATCAAATTGTGAGTAAGAAATTTTTTTGTACTGAAGTGAGAATGCTTTATAAATTATTTATTTTAGTGCAATGTCATTTTTTATATTAAACAAATTTTTAACTACTAATGAACATTTCATTCTTATAGGCTTGTATGTTTTGAATTGGGAGGAGTGAGAACCTATTGAATCAATTAAAAGTACCTTCCAAGCTATTCATTTTGAAATTGGAGAAATTATTTATGCTAGAAAGGGGTATGTGAAGGATCATCATGGAAAAAATAGGCCCTTAAGTGGCAAAAAATTCAGAAAAATTAGAGTTAGGCAACTTGACGTAAAAATTTGAATAAGTTATCTATATTATTTCAAAAATATGTAAGAATAGAATCTGTAGAAAATTGAATTTGGTTTCTAAACTACTTAGGTTTGTTTAAAAAAAAAAAATCTATTTGGTGAAAATTTAAAATTTCAATGCAGTAGTAGTGCCTAAATTTTTAGGGAAAAAATAAGTAGGTGTTTGTCTGACCACCCTAACCACAATAAAATAATATTTTTATAATATTTTATATATAAGTAGAGGACTCATGTCCCGATGTGATGCATATTTTATAATTTTCTTCCATGTAAATAATTAATTATGAATTTTTTTATTACAATTTTTAAAATGTATAATAAAACTTCGGTATGTCTGAGCACCTTAACTTGGTCAAAACTTCCTTGAAATTCAATTTTTATTTTTTTAATCCTATAGTATACAAAGCATATAATGTGATGCATGTTTTGGATTCAAAAAATGTGACACTGTTTGAAAGTTATAGATGTTTTTATATCAGCCTATCAATCAGGACTTTAGTCATAATTCAAATAGAAAATGAATAATAATTACTTATTAAATTCAAAGTAAAGCATAATTTATATTGGTGGAAATCTAAGAATATCCTTCAAAAACCCTTTTTGTTTCATCAATTTTGGGTAAAATAAAGTCATCAGCCACATACCCATCATATTGCCACTTTTTGGCCCATCATGATCCTGCGCATACCCAAAGGACTCCACATGATTGATCAATCAAGGGATATGGTTTTATATATATACATATATCCTTCCAAGAATTGGTGCAACATATGGAAAAATTGAAGAGATTCCATTACCAATACTTAATTCACTTGGATGGCCAAATATAGATCTTTCAACCATAGCTTTTTATTGCTACAAGAATTTTGAAGAGGTGCAAATAGGTATGAAATTAAAAGGAGGAAATCATGTCCACATTAGTGTATTCATGCCAATAAAATTTTTCTATCATATGTTCAAAACTAAATCATCCATTTAGAGAACTAAAAAAACATATAGTATTCAATCACCTTTGGATAGATCACTCAAGTCTTTATTTTGTTTTGAGTTGGACAAAAAAGTACACTATGAAAATGGAGAGGAAATAGAATGTAGATTGTCTTGTGACATAATTTCCTTCAGGTAAATTTTTGTGTTTATTTTTTAGTAATTCTATTACTTATGATGTTTTATAGTTTCTGTATAAAAATATTTACATAGTTTAATATATTATTTAGGTATTGGATTTCAAGACAAATTTTATACATGAGATTCCAATTTCGAAGGTGGAGACATGTTCACCAATTGGGACAATGGACATGGATTCCAAATGAACAAGATGAAAATGATGGAACCCAGTCTCCAAAAGTATCATTTGATATTTTGATGAATAAAATTCCTTTTAGATCTTTATCAATGGACGAAAATTGGGCATTGCTTGAAATAAGAAAATATTTGGAAATGGATGAAGAGCTTAGCAATTTCATATTTTTGCATAATGGAAATAAGGTAGATTGGTTTTTTATCATTATATATCTGGTTTTCTCATTATTTTATGTCTTCATTGTGATGCATATGAATGTAAATTTTGTTAAAGTTAAAGCACAATGAACCAAAATCATTATTTTCTTCTAAATTTTCAGGTTGGCAAGCATCGAGAAAATATTATTCTTTGCAAGGGTTGTCTTCCTCCTACAACATTATAAATCAAAGAAAATTAAGAATAATTTCATGAAAGATTCACTATTAGGCTTTTTAAATTTCTTTCTAGGATTTGAGTATTTCATAGTTTTAGCCTTATCAAGTCAAAGCGTTCACTAATCATCATTCCAATGTAAATGAATTGATCTATACATGCAATGTAAAGCATCTAATATTTATAGAGCACTATGTAATCATACATTTATTTCCTTAAAATATAATATCATGGTTTTTCTTCATCATTTCTCAATGAGAAAGATTGAATTTTGTTGTCATTATATTTACTATGGTTATATTGAACTTTAAAATCCATCATGAATTTGGAATTTATAAATTCCTCCTTCTTAAGCACATTTTTCATAGCATCATGCATAAGTTTAAATTGGTCTTTTGAGTGGTAATCACACTAATTAGAATCACCTAAGAATGTGGATAGATCTTTAAAGTAACATGTGTGACTAAGATAGGTGCCTAGACAAGGTTATGAGTTCTTTACGTGACAAATGTGCAAGGAGGAGGTTCCTAGGTTCAAATGACTAAGTTTGTAGTGATAAACACAACTGAAATTAGCACTTGACAAGTAGCAGTCAACAACAACCAATCTATGTGACTAGGATAGATTTTGGCATGTTTCAATAGCAAAATTTTAATTCAGCATAATGGCAATATTACAAACACCTATATTAGCAGCTTCCCCAGTGAAATGAGGGCAATTTATGCACTTTAGCATGCTCCAATTTTCAAGTGTAAATTAGTAATGGCCATAGACTGACAATCAAAATAGTGAGGAATAAAGGGTGTTTTTCAGCATAAATCTCACATTTTTTATGGAGTGTTTTAGCTAGGGTTCGGTTGACACAAAAATCAGTATTTTAAAAATTGATGCAATTGCTTGAGGTTTTGTGTAAGGCATATCCAAGCATGAAATTCCCATGATTTCATGGCAGCTACCAATTGTTTTTCAACGTTATGCATGACAAATCTTGAGGATAGTTTCCATGGATCTATTGCCAATGTCAAAGAGTTCTTGTGATAGAGTTTGATGATATCTTCATTCAAAGATTCAACCATGGTTGTTTGACCTTGACAAACCTCTAATTCCCATGTTGCCAAAATCATTGGATCTACAATGACTGGTTCCTAACAAGTGCAACTATATATTCAATAAATGGGTGTGCTTTATATATAATATTAATTAGCCATTATTTCAGTCAAGTCCTAGTTTCTAGCATGTACAACCATAATTTATGTAAATGGTTTTTTAATACATATAGAAATGGCCAAAGTTTCATTCCCACGCCTTGTTTAGTGTGGAAATAAGCAAAAATGAATTCATGAAGTAAATTGAAGATTGAACTAAATGTCATTGTGATGGAGAAAAAATATATTATTATTAGTATTACCTAGTATATGTATAGTTTCAATAATAATAAAAAACACTATTTAATGCATAACTCTTTTGATTCTCAAACCATTTTGTGTGTGTTTGGAATTCATTGCACTCCATGAGAGTACATTTCTTTCAGACATTTTACAAAAAAATCCATATGCATTGTCTATGCATTTACATTTTGGATAGATTATAACAATAATTAGAGTATGGACATCCATTAAAGATTATATTATTCTCTTATTCTTCTCTTTCATCTTGCATTGAATTCTCTTATAGTAGCATCAATTCTATTCATATTTGTAAGCTTTTTATTTTGGTTAAGTCTATAAAGCATGTGTCTATAGAACCAATGACTCATTTGGATCAATGGGCTAGATGGTACTGATCCTCCACCATGCTTAGTAGACCTATGATAAGCAATCCTTGCTATATTATGGGACTTCTCCATTCCCTATGTATTCCAAATGCTCAAGCTTCCATACTCTTTGGCAAACCAAAGACAATGTGCATACAAAATGTGCTGAAAAACACCAAAGGAAAAATAATAATTAGAACCTAATACAAATTACACTAGATTATTAACATAAAACATGTTAGGTCTCAAAAACATAGGTGGAGTGCCTTAAGAAGTTGCCAATCTCTTGGTACATTTCAGGGTAACAGACAAGGTTTAAATGGTTTTAAACCTTCTTCTCTTCAGGTGATGCTAGACCTAGGCGGGTATACTTATATGAATAAGGAAGACTTGATTTATGTTTATGTCCTGAATTATTTTACCCTCAATGGCAGATGGGAATGGATAAATGGAATGTGATTTGGTATAAATTATGTAGTAATATCGAGACTAAAACCTAATATGTTCAGTTAACAGATGTTAATAATAAACGAAACTAAAATGATGAAAATATAGAGACTAGTACCTTATTGGGTATGCAGAGTCAAAAGAAATCTAAAAATGAGTACTTCTTTCTAGAAAATATTCAAATTGTTCAGCATATAATTTAGTTTATAACTTGTATAAACCTGCAAGGTTATGACTACCAAGTTCTTAATGATCCAAATGACATTCCCTAATTACTATGATCAACTAAAAGGATTTAATCTTTACTTGAAATAACCAATCAATCGACCATATAGATACAACAAATGTGCACCGATAAACTGAATATAAACTTGTTATATCAATTTAAATAAACAAAAAACACCAACTTGGAGACAACTTCAATAATACTTTCAATGAACACAATAAACAACTGATACCAGAAATATGCCACCACATTAAACGATTTTCATTTATATCTCCATAATCTTAAGCATGCATCATAGTCTCATATTTGTAAAACATCATATTCTACTATATCCTTATCCTATTATCTTATCTTGTATATCTGTTTTACTACCAAAACAGATATTTATACATCAAAAACTTGAAACGACGCATCCTTTCAAAAAATTCATATATTTAAACAATATTAGATTAAAAGATAATCAAGCTCTGTTAAGCCATAAATAAATTTTAGATAGGTGATCCAAGTAATCCCAAAATTCCTGTGTATCTACATCTCCAACTATGTTTGAGATTGTGATCTCCATCCTTATCATCTTCTCATTTTGCTCGAATGCCTCATCCAATGTTGTATCTTCTGTGGTAGCTATCTTCAGGATTTCATGCAGTATTGACTCACTCTCACTTTTCCATCTAGTCATTTCTTTTAATTCTCCTTTATCATCAAAGAATGTAATCAATACTTTCCTAGCGGCATTTATCAATCCATGTGCATCCCCTTGTAATTCTTCAAAGAAGTTTCAGTGTCTATTCATAAAATGATTTGCAGCTTCAATTGTTGTACTATTAGAAACATCTCTCTAGTTTATTTCTTGAAAATTCTACATAATCCTTCCATATATCCTTTCATGTTCTTTCAATGCAACAAGGTTATGTGAATATTTTCCCTAGATTTTATTCAACCAAGATGTCAAACTGGCCTGTCTTTTCTTGATTATTGCTACAAGTGCATCATATTTTCCTTGAGAGTAAGCACTTGATCCTTCCCAATGATATTTTGATCGAGAGCCTTCACCATGAGTAAGCAGCTTGGTTGACTTCATCGTAACACCTAACAAATCTTTTAGGCGGTCATTTTCTCTCAACATCATTTCATTATTTTTTTTGTACATTTCCCTCTCCTTAATTAACATCTGAATTTGGGCTTTGTTTAATTTTGTAGCATTAATTCCAATTTCTATAGTAGCCACAGGATCAACCTCTCCAACCTATAAATTCATGACATGCACGAATGCTTTCTCAATATCAATGACTACTAATCTCCTATAGGGTGGATATAAGGCCCAAATCATTAATGATCCTTCATCTATATTGTATTTTGGTCCTGCATACATTTCTGTTACCTTTTATGAGCTGAGCTTGTGTGTAGCATTATTGTCTTTTAAGAAACTATCAAAGACTAGTGCAGAATTGAGATCTAGCCTAGGAAAAATCATGACACCAACATTTTTCAAAATTTTCCTCCCCTTTTTAGGGGTCATACCTGCCATCTCCTCATCCACACACCTATTTAAATCATTTAGTAATTTCTCTTCATTACCAAATGTGATGTTGTCAACCCTTTCTCTTATTTCTTTTCCCTTTTTTTTGTACATAAATGCCTTAAACTCAGGAGAGTTTACAAATTCATCATATGATACAAATGATTTGTACTCCATGTGCCTTGCTTCTACCTCTACATTCTCTTTAGCAATCAATTCTCTGGTAGGGAAAGTGTAATGTTGAGTTCTCATTCTAGACATTTTACTTGGTTGGTTTTGTAGCACATTATCCTCAGGTACTTCCTCCCTAGAGGACAATAACTTTGTATCCTGCAACCCCTGATTATATCTTTCAACCACTATATCTGCTTCTTCCTCTTCCAAATTATGGATCATGTCATCAAATTGATAGGGCACATGTTGATACCCTCCAAAGTTTTTTCTTATTTTAGTAGAATTAATGTATCCTTTTGGGTCAAAATTCTTTTTGGGTGGTCCCCTTTTCATATTGTACTGCAATAATTTATCAAGGATCAGATTGTATCATTCCTTGGCTAACACAGTGAAATCACAAAAGCATAATGTACTAGGCATGAAAGTTGTTGATCATGTTTTCTGCACAATAACAGCCAGACAAAATATGATATCCTATCTCTCTTGAAAGGTAAATCTCTATCGGCAAGCCTCAAGAGGTAACCCCAAGGTCTCTAATGTCAGGTCTTGACAGTGCATAAACAACTCAGTAATGAAATGTGAAAATGTTGGTAATCACAATGGGACCTTACTACAATAAAAGTATTGAATCAATTTTATTAGATCTGATAAAATTGATTCAATACTTTTCTTGTAGTAAGGTCCCATTGTGATTACCAGCATTTTCACATTTCGTTATTGAGTTGTTTATGCACTGTCAAAACCTGACATTAGAGACCTTGGGGTTACGTCTTGAGGCTTGCCGATAGAGATTTACCTTTCAAGAGACATAGGATATCATATTTTGTTTGGCTGTTATTATGCAGAAAAAATGATCAACAGGAACTGGCGCTAGAAGGAGGGCCAAAATAAGCAAGCTGGATCGATTTTTGAACACCATCTCTCTTGAGAGATTTAGAAGAAGAACAAGATCTGCTCCAGGAGAGGAAGAATTTCAAGAGTTACCAGACCCTACTAGGTCTAGAAGGACCAACATAAGGGAATCATCATCATCATATCCACCTCCCACATCTCCATCATCCTCATCTTTGTCTGGTTCATCTAAGTCTGAGGCCATTCTCAGTACACAACCTCGGCCAGTCATAAATCAGCCATTACCACCTCCACCCCCACCAATGGCTTTCCTGGCTAATAACTCGTCTCCATTGAGTTTTGCTGCTTACAATGTAATGCCCAAAAACCTCGAACACTTCTATTCAAAATTCCATGTCAATGACCCAAATAGGACCGCTGAGGAGCACATTAGGATCTTTCAAATAGGCCTTAAAGATAGAGGGATAAATCATGAGGATGTAGCATGTAGGTTTTTTCCCTATTCACTAGGGGAAGATGCATTTTATTGGTACAACCATCTACCTACTGGGTCTATCCAACATTGGACTGAGTTAGAGGCTATCTTTCTACAAAAGTTCTAAATCCCCATTAGTT
>VDFB02167693.1:0-17339 GCA_007258455.2 Sequoia sempervirens
ATCATGTATATGTTGTATTTACATACACAGATGGTTTCTTATCAATGATTTATCATATATGTGTTATATTTGTTAATGTTTACTTTGTTATAGACTATATCTTTGGCTTTTATTCTTTATTGTTGTTGTATGGAATTAAGTTCGTAATGTCTCCTCATGTACCCCAAGGGACGTAAGTGTAAGTGAATTTGTTTAATTAAGTTTTATGACTTTTGATTTAATGTGCATCACATGTATGTTTAGAATACTAAAAAAAAAATTATTGTGTTGATGTCCTTTGGGGTTCGCACGACAGGGCGTTACAAGCGTGCTTATGAAGCAAGCTGCAAAAGACTCAGTGCTTGAATACGAATTATAAAACCAACTTATGAGAGCCATTTGTGGTCTTTCACAAGTTCTATTTGATTGAGTGCTAAGGAAACAAAAAAAAAACTTTATTTCAAAGTTAATTCAGGGCAGTCAAGTAAATTAAGAAAGCATAGTTTGTTTTAGATTAAATGATGATAATTTGGACTTTGATGAAATGAAATAATTTTAATAGTTATTTTAGAAATGTAAATGAGAAGGTGGATGGTACTTGGTTTTATACTTTTAAAAAAATGAGTCTTTGTTGAATATTTTAGTATTAGATTAGTATCAGTTTAAGAAATGTAATCATTTTGTAGTGAAGTATTTTGGAACTTGTGTTTGATCTGTGCTATGCTTAAGGTCAAGTTGGAGGGTCTCAATCAAGTCCATGATTATGGATTCATCACCTTAGTGTTAACACAACTATATACAATGGAGAATTCTACTCTAGGATTCACCCTAATAGGTTTTTACATTCTATGCTCCTTTTTTTATATTTTAAGGGTTGGTAGTATGTAGAAACTCCTAGGAAGGTTTGTCATTGTGTCAAAAGGAAACACGTTCTCTTAAGTCAACCACTATAAATGTGAATAAATGTTCAAAGGCAATAGGCAATGGTTATAGAATGATGTATTAAAATTTACTTCACTATTGGTTGCTCCTTTAATTATCTAAGATGAGATAAGTTGCTTGAAAGATCAAAGATAAATGTAATTAAAACTATTAAATGCTAGCACAAAGCACCAAATTTTGTAAAACATACAATTAGTCCACTTAGGGAAAGAAAATGAAGGGGCAATTGACCAAAGTTATTTTTCTAGAAAGGAAATGATCAAGTTTGTGGCTATGGAGTCAATCCCACACATGAATAAGGATATTAGGTAAATGGTCAAATCTAGGTGGATAATGACTAGATGCAAGTAGATGTATCAATAAATATTAAAAGTACATGGATAAGGTAAATTTATCAAAGAATATGCATGTAAGGATGATTTGCAGATTAAATATGTGGGGCTATGTTGTACAAGAATATGTAAAAGACTAGTTGAATGAGCCCAACTTAACACAAGATTATTTCATTTGTCAATATATACATATATCAACACATTTTACTTGAAATGGGCACAACATTTAATGGAAAATGTCATGGGTATGTAAGTTTCACAATTACATATTGCCTTCACTCCAAAGTGTGTGTGAATCCTAAAATCAACGCCTATCTAAAAGTATATAAAAATTATAAACATGAATTTTAAGTAAGTATTCAAATATATAAGGATTTGAAAGGGGTTCCATATAGAGTAATGGACCCTATAGGATTTCATCATGTAACTATAGTTTTTTTCTTCTGTTCTCAATGGGAACCTACAAAAGGGGAAAATTATGTCACGAGCACTTATCTCACAAATAAAAATTATAGGTACAAAATAAGAACACTATTTACTAGATTAAAGAAATACTTGAGCAATAGGAAATGAGTAAAGATATAAAATTTTCCTATTCAAGATGTGATAATGGTGTGTTTTGCTTGGTGGTCATAGGATGACAATGTACATAAAGCATGGGGTATGTAATATGATAACACTTCATCTAGTCTTACTAATGAATCTATGTAGCACCTATCACTACTCTAAATATATGAGTATTGAACAAAGTTTTATCCATGATTAGATTTTATTTATCCTTTTTTTAGCATTTGACCTTGAAGTTTGTAAAATGGATATAAAGAAAATTTTCTTGTATGCATATCTACATGATACAATTGGAGCACTATAATGATAGTGATAAATGCTCAAAGATAAATGATAATGATAGGATGCAATGATAATGATAAATGATATCTATGCTTGATAAATGACAATGACAATGTTTGAATACTTGAATACTAGATAAGAGTGCTAGAGAGATTTTTGATGATAAAAGTGTTAGGGGATATGAATGAAATGAGAGCTTCTTTTAAATACGATTCACTTAACATTTGATCAATGATGGAGATTGATTTTCAAGATCAATGGATAGGAATTTTTTTTTGAATTTTAATGAAGAAGGGAAAGAATAAATAAGATTTATTTAATTCAAATGATAGATTAGAGAAATAAATATGTATATTAATTTATTTATTTTAGAAGAAAATATTTACTTCAAATAATTTATTTTTTAATTTATTTAAAAGAGGAGTGTTAGCTAATTGCAAATTATTTAGTTATAGAGGAAATATTTAAAATTAATTTTAATTAATGTTTGATGGAAAATAAACAATTAAAAATCATTAAATTAAATAACTATAAATTATTTAATTATTAAGGATGGAAAGAGGGAAATGTTAGCATAATTAAATAACTAAAAATTATTTAATTAATATAGTTAGAAGAATTAAAGATAATGACAATATGAAAATGCATTAGTCATTTTAAAGTGTCTATAGGTACTATGGGTGAATTGTAGCTCACCTATGGAGGTACTACAAGTCACATGTAGCCAACCTATAATAGTACTTCAATTTACTTTTAGTTTATCTATGAAGGTATTATAGGTCACTTGTAGCCATCTTATAATAGTATTACAGGTCACATGTGTATCTAATATATGGAATCACATGCAACTGGTCTATAAAGGTACAACAACTCATCTACAACATATTTGTAATATTGTTGGTGACACATTCATTAGTACTAGAGATAAATTAAATAATTTAGTGGATATGTAATGGGTCCTAGATAAGGATTTTAAAATTGATTTTTACGAATTTTCAAGTGTTTTCCATTGGTTTTCAGATTTTAGGTTTGCTATAGTAAGTTTTAGGTTGATTTTCTATAGGATGCAATGTGAAATGCAAGTTGAAAATGTGACAAAGTGATGACCTAAAACACCCAGTTTGATATGTAAATTTGTTTCAATTTTCAAATACAAGTTTATATTATGTAAATGATATGCAAGATGACTGATATTATATTTTTTAGATTTAAAGAATGCAAAATATGCAATCCTAAAACCCTTAATGAGATGCAAATTTGAATACAAATTAGGCACCCTAAATGAGATCTAATTCAATGCAAATGAATGCAAAATCTAAATCTAGGATGAAAAGGACTCCAAAATTATAAAACTACAATGCTCAAAAGGTTGGGTTCGCCATAATGAACCATCAAAAAATGGGGTTTTTCACCAAAATGAATTAACAAAATGATGAACCTCCTATTCTCTTATGTTTCATTCAATTATGATGGTTATAATGCATAAATGAGAATAAAAAATAAAACTTAACCAATATAGCAATCAAAAGACATGTTTTAAAAGGGTCAAATGTTGTGTACTTGTTACAAAAAGTGTGTTTTCAAGCCTCACTAAGGACTCATTCACCCTATGGAAAATGGGTCCTGGCTAGGGTTCTGGAAAATGAATTTTTGGGTTTTGTTCTTCAATTTCTGCACTCCTAGATCCTAGTTGAAGACTATCGGAAACCCATAAATAAATCTTGTAGCTCAATTGCTGTGATTTGATAACTTTCTTTGCAACTTTTGTAATTTTTCTCTCCAAATGATCTTCAACCTAAAACCGACAATCACACATCAAAGGAGAGAAAAATGTTGTTTGGTTAGGGAATAGTGATTTTCCTTGGTCAAACCCCATTTTGGTAATTAAACCTTGAAATGAAATAGAAATGCAAGCAAGAATGATGAATGAACAAACAATGTGTAACAACTCACCACATCTTATTTAAACCCTGGATAAATATGCAATCTAACATGAAGTGGCCTCAATGAATGTAGATCTTGATCATGAAATTGATTTGAAACAATGCTTGAATAAGATATCCAATGCTACATCAAAATATTAGCTCAACAACATGCATGATGCACTAAATTTTTGACATGATGATAGGACTCTTGATTGCTACAATAATCTTCTATAAATCTACCCTTGAATTCCTTAGAAATGCTCTTGAATTTTGAATGCTCTTGTGAAAGTAATCTTGATTGATAATAAAATTCTAGTTGAAAACATAGTGTTCAATAACCTTGTATTTATACATATCTTACCATTAAATCCTGAAATTCAAATATCACAAGCCAACATCAACTATAGGATTTGAAATCATTAAAATACCACCAAAAATATATTTCAAAAAGGGTTCCTAGGTCTAAGTGAGGACCCATTTTCCATGTGGCGAATGGGACCTAGTTCACTTAGTTGGGACACACTTTGGACAATGTGAAATATCATGTGAAAATAGGGTTCTAGGACCTACTGAGGACCCATTCGCTAGGTGTCAAATGGATCCTAGGTCACTAACCTAGGACATACACCTTCAAAAATTAAGTGTTGTGTTATGCCATTTATGAATGTCAATTTTGATCCCTCGGCATTTGTATTTAATTAGGCTTGGATTTGAATTAAATGGGCCAATTAAAGAAAATTAACCTTAATTATTTAATAAAGCCCTAGATTAGTGTGAAAGTGTAAAGATACACTTTACAACACCCTAAATAAGGCACAATTAAGTCCATTTAGTTTTAAAAGGGCCCAAAACTTAATGTGAATGTGTAAAGCACATTACAACACTAAATCAAGGCAACATTAAGTTCATTTTAATATTAATTATTTATTCCCAAACTAAGGATAAATGGATAATTTTTCTATTAAGTTACAAGACCTTACTTAGCAATTGATTAAATAGTTTCTTAAATGCCACATGTAGCTATGAAGGATATTTTCACTCAACAAGAGGTAACTAGAAGGAGATACATATGGATCAATAAGAATAAGGAATTCAACACTGATATTCAAATTACTAATTTTAAATTAGAGGGTAATATTTTGCTAGGTTGATGGAAAAATCCAACTTGTGAGAATCTAAAATCAAACAAGTAGAGATAGAGGTTGATTAGAATAAATTTAAATTGGAGAAATCTCCTTGGTAGAGGGATATTATCTATTACCAATTCTACATGAATTATCTAGTTAGAATTAACAAAAACAAGAAGAGGACCTTGAATTTGCATGAAATATGTCCTCTAAAATCCATACTAGTTCATGTGATTGGCACTTCATGGAAAAAATAGAACCCATCGATTGGAACTTCATGGATATTAGTGGCCAGGCTACATATTTTAAGATACACATAAGATGGTGAATAAATGTGGTGATTTTCAGATATTTTTAGGAAATATTAAAGGATCAAGCACATTATCTTTGATACCCATTTTAATAGATGCCCATTTTTAACAACGGGTGATTGATTTTATTGGTGAAATTTCTAAGAATTCGAGGCTTCTAGTGGATCTTAATAGTGATATATTACTTCACTAAGTGGGTAGAATCTATTCCCACAAAGAGGGGTACTATTAAAGTGGTGATATATTTAATGATAGATCACATTGTAACTATATTTGGTGCTCCAAAAAAAATCATAACTAATAATATAATATATTTTAAATCAACATAATTTATTAATACTTAATCTCAGAATGGAATCACTATATTTCAATCAACCTCAAATAATATTTAGGGGAATTGAAAATATAAGTTGAATGCAATAAGAACTTAATGAAGGTCATGAAAATAATATTTGGATAGAATAAAAAATCACAAGAATCTAAGTTGCGACTTGCTATATGGGTAGATAGGGTAGATTTGAAGAAATATGTTGGAATGTCATCTCTTTAGATGGTGTATTGCTTTGATGCTATTCTATGCATCAATAATATATTAATTCTTTATAATTTTATTCAAGAAATAATTGAGGAAATTGAGGATGTAATGGCTTGTAGTATCAACCAATTGGTTGAGTTTGATGAGACTAGAAGAGGTTAAATGGTCAATACAAGAAAAAAATAACAGGTAAATCTCTATTTTATAAAAGGGCTAGTGCTAGAAAATTTGAGATTAGTATGATCATTATATGGAATTCTATGTCACAAGATATAGGAAAGCATAGTAAGCTTGATTCCATGTGTCTAGGAAAATACATTTTTGAAAAATCCAATGGTAAAGATTCATATTTTGTCAAGAGTCTGATTAGAAAGATTTAGGAAATGCTAGTGCATGTATAATTCATAAAACATTAATTCTCTTGAGATTTTACTTATTTTTATACATAAATTCCTTACCATTATTTTTGTGTTGTGTACTCATGGTTGTATTTGACCCATGGTGAAGTTTTTTTATGTGGTTGTGTGTTTATGTTTTGAGTCTAAATCCCTGAGGGTTTTTGGATCCTCCCTATGTTTGATTGGAATATATGTACCTATAGCATCGTAAATTGTCACCCTTAACAATTCCACACTAGGTTTAGCTCCCCTCTAAGTGCTTGGACCTAATTATGCATTTAATTTGCATGTTTCATAATAATATTCAAAAAATAAAAAATGGAATTAAAAAATAAAGATCTAATATTTAATACAGATATGTAAGGCCCTGAAGAGGATAGGTCTAGACTAGGGTTCCCAATACCCTTGTCCAACCTATTTTGGATAAATTTAAAATATATTGATGTTAGAATTTTAATATAAAAAAATATTTAAAATCATTTGTCGGCTATTTGTATTTTATTTTCGAGAAATTAAAGAATTGTACATATAAATAAAAGTCATTTTTACTATTTTAATCCTAGCAACTTTGAGAAGCAATTTTATGATTTTTAATTAAGAAATTGAGTAGTCAAGAGAAAAATTAGTAGAACTATAACAAAAATATTTTAGTTGAGCATCATGTTAGCAATGCATCATATTTTTATGTGATTTTGTTCATGTTTCATGTTTATTTGTTTACTCACATGAGTATGTTCAATTGCAAGACTTCAAATCAAGGATCATTTTATCCTTGAAGGTGATGAGTACAATGACTTCAATCCCTTAAGGATTACTGATCTAAGTGGTGAGTTGCAACAATTGTTAATTTATCATTTAGCCTCTACCCAACTGAGGGTAAGCTCTCCTTTTACATCATCATAGCCGAAGTGGAGGTAGAAATACCAAAATAGGACTTGACTTAGGTAAGCCCCTATACAGCACAACCCTTCCCCCTCATTCATGTGTACAGGTTATAGATCTAAAGTGCATTGAAGGAGGATTAAAGATATAATTTCTCATTCAAGCATTCAATCCATACAAGTCAAAAATTTAAGGAAAGTGGATTTTATCAATGAAAATTGATGTTTTGACACTAAGTCCAAAAGAGAAGATCCCATAGAACAAGAACAAAAAGAAATTGAAGTCTGATTTTGAGTAGCTGTTTCGCAGTATAGGGCACCCAATGCCCTATCCATTAGTTTTGAGCCCAAATTTATATGCCAAGTTCTTCTATGTCTACCCTCTATTGTCATGAATTTTGTTTCTATTTATCACTCATTTTTTTTTAAAACATCTCAATTTTCTACATTTTTATAATTAAGCTAGGAACACCTTTATATCATCAAATTAATCAATTAATTAGCATCAAATCACACACAACTACTCCCAAAGGAAAGGATTAGAACCATGATCCACCATTTTGTCTCTTCTATTGAGGTTAGTAGCCAAGTGGGTGTTTGAGATCACTTTTAATCATTCATCCCAAGTTGTGATGTTGGAAAGAGTGTGGCTTAGGCCCTAGATCCATTTTTTCAACATAACAATACCCAAGAAAAAGATAGACTTGGATCCTTGTTTAACATGCCTCAAAATGTAGAATTCTTCAGTCCTTCCCCACCTTGTTGCAGATGCCTTTTTTAACCCCCCATTTATAGCTAATTTGAGAGATTCTAAGTGGACATTCCCATTGTCAATTTTTCTAATTTTTTCCTTTATTTTTGTCAAGATCCATATGTAAGAAATTCATCTTCACATCTATTTACTAAAATTCAATATCAAAAGCAATAATGACATGTATGGTAAAAATTAAATACTTGATTGTTTTCAAATTATATTTCCACACTAATTTTCTCATCCATCCCAATACCCATTGTTAGGTCACATAATTTATCACATGATTTCTTTATCCTAAATAATATTTATAGTATGTTGCACATGTGTTCCCAAGCTCATCCTATTATCTAGGTCTTCTCTTAGAAGCTAGAGCCTTCATTGTTGGATGACACTAACACTCATGGAAAAAATTTCCCCAAATTTGAAATTTTAGGTTTTTCTCCCTAATACTCTAAAGCTAGTCATATTTGCTAAATTTCCTAACATATAATTTTTTAGGATTGTCCTATAAATGTACTTTTCTAATTCATTTATACTCTCTCACCACTTTTGATACTATGTGGCACTTATATTCTTGTTTCTAATTTGTAATTATCTATTTCATATTTAGCAATTCCACTTCAATTCTAACATTCTCCCCTTGTCCATGGTTTGGATTTATCTACAAACCACATCCTTTTTAGGATTTACAAGCTCCATCACTCTCCTCAAGCCTAATCCTTATATTCCAATACTAATGTTTTGCCTCCATTAATGCCAAATCTTAATATCTCTGTAATTTAATTTTTCATCCCTCAATTGCTATAGACTCGAGTTACTAAATCTCCCTTACACAATACACTTGACACATAAAAAATCTTCATCTCCTTATTTCCCTATATTTCTCTAACACACATTACCATAGACTATACATCCTCATAGACTATACATCCTTCTATACTAACTGCAAAATATTCTACACATCACCATAGTCTAGGGATCACACTCCTAAATTTACCTACTATATGTGGAAGCTAACATATTCCATCAAAATTCCTAAAGTAGTCTCCTAAATAGAAATAACCTATTTCCTCTCTTGTTTAGATTCCCAACATCTATACCTCATTACTAAATAGCAATTTTCCAATATTCTACATTTTTCTTAGGGCATGTAAAAGTAAGACGATAGAGCTTAGGAAGTTGCAGATAAAATAAAGATACTAGCATCTAACAAGGTCACTAGTGCTTGGAGACCCAACAATAATGCTTATGGAATGTATGTTAACACTTGGCCACTAGACACCAGTTTCTAGACTAAAAATTAGTGCCAGACGTTTAAACACGAGTGAGTGGGGGATCAAACACTAACATTTTATATATCATTCTATAATAGTCTAAAGTGCTCTAGAACCCTCTATATAGCCATTTTTACCACCTTTAATATTGTTGAATATCAGTTGGTGAACTTAATGGTAGTGGCATCGGCTTTCTATGGCCAATGAATTCGGAGTCCAAGTGGCTGTTTGTGAGTTGATCTACGTTTCCTATAATTTCAATCCATCTTTGCCCGAGTCCAAGCATCTAATCTCTATCAACGCCGAGATAAATGAGGCCCCCACACTAATTAATAGGCAAAATATATCTTTGAAAATCGGGTTTATATATATATAATTTAATAATTGATTATCTTTTATTCAAGGTCATTTTCATCAATCATAATTTTCATTTTGTTGTATATATTTATGTTAATTTTTATTTAATTTTGAAAAATATAATTATATATTAATAAATGATATATTTTATGTAAAATTAGATTTATTTTCTAATTTATTATCTATATTTTGTTTACATAATTTATTTATTTTTTATTTTTTTATTGAGATCTCTATCAACATAGAGATGAATAGGTCCCCCAAATTAATAAATAGAAAATATATATCTTTAAAAATTATTGTAGTTTTCAAAATTTTGTCTCTACATATTCATGTGTGGATATATGAAGCATCCAATATTTAATAATTTAATAATAAAAATTAAGGTACTAACCAATTTTTATATGAGGGGAACTTGGGGTCAACCACAACTTGCATTTTATTACATTTACATATAAAGTTTAGTTATGTATTCATGTAATGGTGAAAGTTTATGTTTATGTTAATATGTAATTAGTTTTGAATTTATTTTGATAGAATTTTTTAATATAATTATATATTGATAATGATCTATTTTTACATAAAATTGAATTCTTTTTTAAATTTTTGATTTTTATTTATATGCATGATTTTTTACATATTTGATCTTATTCTAATTTTATTTCCACTCATTCTTATACATTCATCATTCTTCATCATTTATTGTAGTTACCATTTCACTTATATTCATACTTTTATTCTCTACCTTGAAATTCACACCTTCCTAGCCTAGATCAATCTTACAACATCTAGGTTTGTTCCCACACTAAATAGATATGACCATTATAACTTAAAATTTCAAATTCAAATTTTGACGATGCTTTCCATTTTAACTAGCCACAATGAGTTTATTACACTTTTGCATGGGTTGTTTCTATGTCAATTGGTATTAAAGGCATTCAATGTGCTTTAATTTAAATCAATCATCAAGGAAAAAAATTACTAGGAATATTTTGTATTGAAGCACTAAAAGGAACCATAATCCACATCAAAGTAATCTAGGACAATCTCATGTTTGTGATTGATTTTTTTGACATTCATATACGGCCATAAATTTTATTTGATCAAATGAGTTAATCAAGGAGAACAAAACCCTTACAATTCAACAATCACCCTAAGGTATTTTTCAATAACACCAACTCTTACACATTAGCAAACACTAGAGGTGGAGATGGAGTGACTATTTCTAATAGTTTATAATTATTTATATTGATGCCATAAATTTTAGATCTCTTTCATGTGTCTATCAAGTACAATGGAATACAAGATCTATCTCACACAGTTTTGATTCAACCTATTCGAAATTTAATGATTAATGGTCAAATCATAAGCATTGATTTCTACATCTTTTAGTGACCAAAATATATGTGACATCCATGCTCAATAATTCATTATAGTTCTAAGATTTAAGTTTTTCATTTCATGTTTAATTTCTAAAATAATATGTGCAATTAATCATCCCAATATATATTAAGAAATACATGTTAATGTATGCTTCATTTATATGCATTTACTTTAACTATCCTAGATTTACGTAAAAAAATTATATTCCCTTACTTTTTTTTTGTTGAATATATCTACTTTTATAATGTCTAATATTTGAGGTTAAGGCTATACCTTCACTCATTCTACTTTTTCAAACCCAATATAATTCTATTTGAATCTTTCGCATTTAATAAGGATTCGATTATTTTAATTTGTATATGCCTATTACACATTTTTAGGGCTTGGGTATACGTAAGGATATGGATATTTTAGCCAACCTTCATACCCTTGGATAATCTACCTATATAAATCCTTGTAGTTACTTTTCATGGTTAATATGCATAGATATATTATAGATTTTGATATGTTGATATCTTTCATAACACATTATCCTTCTATCTTGGATGATGCTCTCCTAACATACTATTGTAAGGGTAAATACATTTATTCTATGGAGATTTTGTTTTATTATACCTTATATTTTTTTCCATCTTTGATTTTGTTAGTAGCTCATCCTTTCCTTCTACATACACTTATATCCTTTAACACATAGCATTATTACACCTCATGACAATATTTATTCCATGTGTCAAGGCATCTCTACATTTGGATATAGTTTTTATTTTTAGATGAAACATCACCTCTTATACATGATGACCAATATTTTTCATCTTGTATTTTTCACTCATGCATCAAATGATAATTATATATCTTATTACAATGATCCTTTATCTCTTTGCATTAATTATTTTTTAATATTTTTACACACTTTTATTCATTGCATGATGATATCATGGGTCTTAGTGAAGAATTATTACATGAAAAATAAAATGATAGTTCCACTAATTCTTATTTGTGAAATTATTTTATCTTTCTAATCATGGATAGTTAAATGATAGAATCAAGTATTTATTGGTGAGTTTAGAATATACTTGAGAGGTAGATCTTTACACTATTTTGATTCATTTTTTTCCTTACAGTTCATTCGTGTATTTGGATTATACTTTTAATTATAAATTTTCTAGCCCTAGTACACGAGGATAATACAAACTTAGTAACACCTTCTCATGATTCATGATTTGATTCTAATTCACCTTTTATCTAGATGGCCTATGTTTCTATCATATATATTTCTCACATGGGACCTAATTCACATGGTTAGGACATAGTGGGGCATACCCATCATAGATTAATAAGAAGCCAAAATGTTAAATTACCACAAATAATTTTGTCATCTAGCACATCTTCCCTACCTATTGCACCTCAAATCACATGTAAAAAGTATAACTTACAGTATTTTTACATCATTAAATAATTAAAAAATAAACTAAAATATTCCTTTAGGACATAGTATGCTAAGGACTAAAGGGTGTCCATTCCACCAAAGTAATTGAGGACATAATCTAAACCTAATACTTTTAGAATCTTGTAAGTCTTTGAATTTTAAAAAAACTTAATCCTTAGTAGTTTCTTTGTAAGTTAATAGCATAAAAAAATAAAGATAGAAATATGTATCCACTGTGAAATATTTTACTTATATAGATTTGTATTAAATAATATTACTTACAATTACTTAGTTCCCATTGACTAATATATTACTTAGACTAGATAAATGCAAATGTCTTGATGGACATGTGTGCAAAATATGGAATTGTAAATAAGAACATTTAACTATTTAGCATAACGCCTCAAAGAGATTTCATCCCATGAAATGAATTGATTGTAGGATATGCACTATCTTTAAAAAATAAAAAATAGAAATCTATAATATAGAATATGGTGAATGGCTGTAGAGGCTCAATTTGTTAAATTGTACAAAGTTGAAGAAGAAATTGAATATAGAGAATTCTACTCACACCATGTGAAACCTAATGCCTAGATATAATACAAATTTTGTTGAATTAATAAAATAGTAGATTGCTATTTATTCAAACATGTTATTGCATTCCAACTTTAATTTCATCTTATAATAATATATATTAGTTACATAGATTTGTATTAAACATTATTAGATAGCCCCCTCTTTGCATAGCAATCCACTATTACAATAGTAATCACACTTGTATTTTAATCTTTAAATTCTTGTGTTATATTTAAATTATAAATTACCAAGCCATTACTTGTAATAGAGAGTGAGCTAGTATTAAAATTGAATATCATATTCCAACATAAATCAAATAATTAAGGATAGATAAATTTTGTGATATATTTTTATAGAAAAATATAAAAGAAAAAACCCTATTCATCTTGACTACAAAAATTTTCGTAACAATTTTCTCCACGTGATTTTTTTAAACCAATGAATAAGCAACAATTGTTTGTAGAGATAAACTAATGATATATGTATAAATATGAAATGAATGTCTATGGAGATAGATGGATGAGATCCATCTAATCATTTTGTATTGATATGAATGCCATGATAGCTATAGATATGCCGAGTCAAGTTTCTCCCTCTCAAAGAGAGAAAGCCTTTGACAAAAAAATATGTCAAAATCTTGAGAAATGATAGAGATTTTTTTTGGTTTGTTAGAAAAGAGTGTTCCTAATAGACCTATAGAAATGAAAAAATAGAATGTAGAAACATCAAACCATATGCATATAAGCCAAACTACATGTATATATACCAAACTACATGTATATATACCAAATTGCATGCAAAAATACCAAACTTCATGTAGCAACATGAAACTACTTTGAAAAATTCCCAACTGCATGTAGAAATGTTAACCTATGAGAAAAGGCTCCAAAGCATAGCATAAATATCGCTATATACATTGAAATGCCAATTTTTATGGTGAAAATGTAAAAAGTGGGGTGCACACATCAAATAGGCAACCAGTGAAAGAAAAAAAACACAAAAAATTCAAAATAACGCTAGATTAAAGACATGGGTTCCACTAAATATGTGACATAATAAAAAATAAGAACATACAATATAAAAAAAGGACGTAAACAATAAACTCAAATATATTTTGCACCTAATTTCACCTCTAATTAAGCATAGGTCATGTACATGCACGATATTTGTACGTTTGGTCATGACTTAAGCATATATAAGAATATGCAAGAGTATTTAATTAGTTGACTAATTGATTTTAGTTAGCTAATTATTTGAGGAATTTTTTGAGAGAATTAAATAAATAATTTTATTTATATAATTTTTGGAAGATAGGGAATATGAAGGGTGAACTAAATTAAGTAAATTTTAAATTTATTTAATTAGTATATAAACTATAGAGGAAAAGGAGGATAAGGGATTAAAATTAGTTAAATAAATAAGTTGAATTTATTTAAATAAATGTTCAAAATATGATCGAAAAGTTTAATTAAATAATTCAACACTACAAGGAGATAAAAATCAGATGTATTGAGTGTGAACAATTTTAGGTTATGATAATATAATCTTTATAAAGAATCCATATACAAGTCTTTATATATATATATACTTAATTTAAATGAATTTACTATTTTAAACCTTAATATTATATATAACTCTCTCTATATAATTTTTTATAAGTATATATATAATTATCTCAAAATATATGAATATATATATATATATATATATATATATATATATATATATATATATATATATATATATATATATATATATATATATATATATATATATAAGGAAAGAAGGTTGATTTTTTTTTATAGAAAGCAGGAGGAATCATTGTTTTCTTATAATTCTTTTCACAAATGCTTAGATAGTAGTTGATTAAATAAGTGTATATACAAGTTTAACACATATATATAAAACATAATTTGTACAAATCTTTATATAGAAACATGCATATATAAACACACATAATTTTTATTAATATAATATTTTAAACATTTATATCATATATTTCTCTATATATAATCTATATAAATTATAAATTTATAATATATATATATTTTGTAAAAATATACAAATAATTTACATTATTAAAAAAGGGTTGAATTTGCAAATTACTTGGACTGTATAATCATTGTTTTTCTTATACCACATACTATTTGAATGGTTGCTTTGACAAAATTAAAGGAAGTTTGAAAGGAAAATTTAAATCAAAACTTTGGTCTTTTGTTTAGAAAATTGTAGATTTTTAAAAACTTAAAATTAGATCAAATTCGTTTTAGAAAAAATTACATTACGTTTCATTTCTCTTTGGATCATTCTATTGATTAAGTATATTTTAGACTATAATAATAATCTCATATCAAGTCGTTAAAAACGAGATTCTCCCATTCATTTAATGAGTTGCAAAACTATGGAAATGATTTCATAGGGGTCTCTAGTCTCTTTAAAATCTAAATCGTAGTGTTATTCTCTTGGCTCCCTCAATTTCTCTGCTTACGGTCATAGTTCCTCTCATATGACCATTAGCTTCCATATTGTGACCGCTTGCCGACGTCATATCAAAAGTAACTCTACCACGTTGACAACAACTGAGCTTTTAATAGGTAGTTTGTAACGTAGATTTTAGGATCAATTTGTAGAAAAATTAAACCATAAATGATTTAAATTTAGAGTAGTTCTGAAAATTTCAGATTATTCAATATTGTATTGTTTTTTAAATATTGTATTGTTTTTTAAATGATATTGAATATATTTATATATAATAAAATAGTTTTTTTTCTTTAATATTGTGGGGTAGTATGGTATATTAATATGAAAATTAATTTTGATTTCAATAAATATTTTTATAAAATTGTATGGTTGATTTTCAATGATTTTGTCTATTTGAATGACGTTATCTATGTTATTAAAATCTATATAAGATTGTATGGCTGACTTTTCAATTATTTTGTCTATTGGAATGACATAACCTATGTCATTAGCATCCATGTGTTAAAATATAACACAAATAAAATTTAATATCTATTTTATTATGAAAAGGCATACAAACCTATACATTTAGATATGACACAAATAAAATTTATTATCCATTTTGTTATACAAAGACATACAATTTTTTATAAAAATCTTGGAGAACCTTTTCTCAACCACCTTCAAGTAACTAAATAATAAAGTGTTTTCTTATCTACTGACTTGTATAATTAAATGAGGCTATAGTCACTAGTGGTATTGAATGGTTGTGGTGATGAAAAATTGAGTTTATCAGGAAAAACAATAAGTTAGAATAAAAAATGGGAAGAACTATACTCCAATGTGTATTAATTTTCTTCTTTTTTGCTACAATTGATAGCAGTTATGAAATTTCTTAGTAAAATATTCAATCTCAAAAAATACTATAGAAAAGAAGACTTTCTTCATTAGATCTTAGAGTCCAATAGTAATTTTTAAGTCATTACATAGATCTCCTATTTTATTTGGTACTATTTTTTTCTAGAGTTTGTTTATAGATTTGCAAGATTTAATCACATCCCAAATAAAAGAGAGAGAAGATATGAATGAAAATTAATCACTACAATCTTAATCAACTACATAAAATCTATCAATGAAATTTATTTTAATTTTATTGGTGTATTTCTTTGTATACTTTGGCCCTTTTCATGCTATTATACTTAAAAAACAAGGACAGATTGAGACACTTTCTCAACATTCTCCCACTTGTTGAAAACCTTGCAAAGAGCATAAAGGGAAGCTGAATAAATTAAGCTCTCCAGACATCATGATAACCATCTTCTAATTGAAGATCCTCCATGGCCCCAACATAATCAAAGAGCTAACCACCATGAGATCCCAAAGGGAAGAGTACAAACCATGATCTCCAAACCAAGAAGATACAATACTACCAAACCATCACTGTCACAAGCTCTCACTAAAACGTGTAACCAAGCTATCCATGACATTGTGACAACAACCTCCTCAATGAAGATCAAACATAACCATGATCCTCAAGCCAAGTAGATACACTGGAAAACCATCACTCTCACAAGTATACAAAGGAGCTAGGCTATTCTAGAAGCTTACATATCATCTAAAGATCAACTCCATAGCCTCACTACATTCAAGGTTAGTGAAACTATGCCTTCCAATGCCAGGGACTAAAACCAAGCACCCAACATAAGCACATCAAACCATAGTCATAACAACAGAATTTTCTCCATATGACTAGGGAGCCAAACACAGGTACTCGACATGAATACTCTATTGTACATGACCACAAAATGTATGAAAACCACCATGCATTAG
>VDFB02167694.1:0-27669 GCA_007258455.2 Sequoia sempervirens
TGTTAAAAGACTTTTTCAATGTTGATCTTCCACCATCTTAAATTTAGGATTTTTTTATTAGTATAGTATATATATGTAACCACCAGAAACAATGCATACGTGATACAGTTATGATGTTATGATATGCTTTGAACACTATTCAACTATGTTTTTTGTTTTAAAATTTTATGATATGAATAAATAAATATTGCCAATCCTATTTTGAGTCAATTGTTTTGAGTAATGGAAGTATCATGGATGGATTCATTTTGAATATGCGAAAGTACATGTGATTTGAGTTAAGCGTAGGAATGCTTGAGAGTTGGCCACTCGAGGGATCTCATAGAGTAGATAGATAAGTATTTATTTTGTTAATACTGTTACTTTTATTCTATACATGATAAATTTAGATGAATGTTATTTGTGTGTGTCGAGCTCTATCAAATGTTCCTGCAGATCATAGTTTTAAATTTGCAATCTTAAAGTTTTGTTTATTTGGAAATTATGGAGCACCCACTCTTGTTGTTAGTTACAAGTTGTCAAGTTTACTTTCTATCAATAGTTAGTTGTTTGTCATTAGTTGTTTTCATTTAAAACTTCACAGATTAATTACAAGTGTTACTTATTAGGTAATTTATATGCAAGTTCTAACTTAACAATCTCATGCTTTCTAGCTTAAACAACTTTACACTTTCTATTTTGAATGCTTTCTAGTATAACTTTTGTTTTATAACTGTTTCAAGAATTCAAAAAATCTAAGAGAGATAGCCAAGATGTCCCCTATTGCATACAACCTTCGAACACTCCTCGGTCGATATAATTGATACATTTTCAACTAAAGCAATAAGACCTCATGACAGTCTATCATCTATGTTTAGAGGGGCAACTACCTTGTATGATATAATTTTGGATTTTTGAATATATGAAATCAAGGGTGTGCTTTTAACCAAGAAGTAGAAAAGGTAGACAAACACTTTCTCATCCTGCCAGTTATTTATTTTTAGGATTAATAATTGTTTACTTTTTGTAAAATGGTGTATAAATCTTTATTTCCTAAATTGATTGAAATTATCTGACTAACGCTGACATAATGGTATAGCTTTAAGTCATTGTACATGACATTATGCATGACCGAGTCAACTTTAAACAAACTTCAAGTAGTTGAAGATAGAGTTCTGAAAGTCTAGGCACCAAAAATTCAGGTGTGCATAGTGGAACAAGTCCTTTTAATGCTTTCTGTTAAATTTATGTTTAAAAACTTTATGGCTCCACTCTGAGCATTTAATATGTTTTATGTTATAGACATCGATCAGTTGGTTAGTTGGAATTCTGTTAAAAGACTTTTTCAATAGTGATCTTCCACCATCTGAAATTTAGGATTTTGTTAGCAATATAGTATATATATGTAACCGCCAAAAACAATGCATACGTGATATAGTTATAATGTTATGAAATGATTTAAACACTGTTCAGATATGTCTTTTGTTTTAAACTTTTATGATATGAATAAATAAATATTGCCAATCCTATTTTGAGTCAATCGTTTTGAGTAATGGAAGTATCATGGATGGATTCATTTTGAATATGCGAAAGGACATGTGATTTGAGTTAAGCGTAGGAACACCCAAGAGCTGGCCACTCGAGGGATCTCGTAGAGTAGATAGAGAAGTATTTCTTTTGTTAATACTCTTACTTTTATTTTGTACATGATAAATTTGGATGAATGTTATTTGTGTGTGTTGAGCTCTGTCAAATGTTCCTGCAAGTCATAGTTTTAAATTTGCAATCTTAAAGTTTTGTTTATTTGGAAATTAGTTGTTAGCCATTAGTTGTTTTCATTTAAAACTTCACAGATTAATTGCAAGTGTTACTTATTAGGTAATTTATATGCTTTCTAGCTTAATCAACTTTACGCTTTCTATTTTGAATGCTTTCTAGTATAAATTTTGTTTACAACCGTTTCAAGAATTCAGAAAATCTAAGAGAGGTAGCCAAGATGTCCTCTATTGCATACAACCTTCAAACATTCCCCAGTCGATATAATTGATACATTTTCAACTAAAGTGATAGGACCTCACGACAGTCTGTCATCTACATTTAGAGGGGAAACTACCTTGTATGATATAATTTTGGATTTTTGAATATATGAAATCAAGGGTGTGCTTTTAACCAAAAAGTAGAAAAGGTAGACAAACACTTTCTCATCACCATGATACAAGCGCGATTGAAATGTATTTAAAACTATTAACTTGTTGAAACTTAAATTGGAAAACAACCAACATCATGACTCACAGATCAAATTGTAAGAAACTTGCTGACTCGACTCACTGCAATTCAACATTTGCTACAAATAAAGAATAAAACACCGCAAAATGGCACATTCTCACAGGAAAGTAACATTTACACACTCTTCTTAGCTCACAAACTTATTCATAAACATCGGTATTTTATTCAAAATCATTACACACAGAAAATGAGAATTTACATAACTGATTCTTTAAAAGAATCATTAGAATTAAAATGAAATACAACGTAAATTTCTGAAATTAAATTAGCTCCACTTTTTAGTAACTTCCCCTTTATGTAATCGTTTCTTGATTTGTAACTGCTTCTTTCATTTTAGCCACAAAAGAAATATATCCTTTTACTTTCTTCGTAACCAACTTTGGAAACTCTCGAGCTTCCTCCAATTCGCGTGGATTTAAATATGTTCGTCCATAATATCGTTTTAAGCATCTTCTCAACCGCCTCTCTTCATTTAACAATTACATGTTACGTTTCCCTGGTGAGTTCATTTGTCACATTACCTTTGGAAGATTATTAATAAAATGTTTTACCTTCTCTTGAAATCCTCGAGTAAACCATTTGCACAACCATTTGGAACCAAAGACATTTATTTCTTTAGATGATGATAGATTAACTCATCAGGAATACCAATTGATCTGGTTCGTTCCTCTAAGCATAGTGTCTACCTCTAATGGGGAGAGTAGACATTTCTTGTATCAGCAAAGGGTGATCATTTTCAAAAAATCCACAAGGATGTCTGTATCTTAAACGCCATGAAATGTCTTTAACTAGGCCATCATGAACCTTGGAATATTTGTCGTGCCTCAAGTACTCATAAACATATTTGTGCATTAATAGTTGTCCATGCTTAAAAGCCTTCGTGGAAAACTATACTCCTCCGCATTAAGTAATAAATGATTTCAAAAAGAGACTACCGACATCCCTCAAAACAATCTACTCCCATTATGGTGATGGTGATGGAGTTTAGCTTTTCATTCTCGAAAATTTCTTGTAGAACATTCGTGTCTACTAGCACTCAATATCTGCCCCCAAATTTTTATCTGGATTTGTTTTAATAGCTCGATAACTTAAATATATGTATAGAAAGTCAAAGACTATTATAGACTTCAATGAATACATACAGGTATTCCACATCTTTGCATTCTTTGACAAGGATCTTCCAGAGAGAATAAATCGATCACATACCAGCCACATGAGTAACTAATTACAACTGTTAGCTTTTCCCTTACCTCATGTCTATTACGGAGGAAAATATCAAATCTATTTTCTACTTACCATGCGATCACCAAAACGATGCATCTGGTGATTTCCTTTGTTGCGCATTTGACAGAGCTGAAGGATTTTGCCTCTTCATGGTTTCATTCATTCAGGGATTTCTGTTGGACATGTCACAGACATCCATCATATAATTACAAAGAACAATTTTAAAGTCATTCACCATATATCAGGTACTCTTTGTATGAAGTGAAGACTTTGTCGGGCCTTTTGGGGTTTCTCAAACCATTTCAGGCTTACATATCCTTTTTAAAACTGGTGCCACATACTGCCATCTTTCAAACATTTCTTTTTTAGCTTTTTGATGTCATAACAGGGGCGTCGAACTTTATGTGATTACTAAAACCAACTCGAACTCCGCCAAGTATTTGCAAACCATTTGAAACATCGAAACTCTTTCACTCAAATGAATTGAATAGTATTTCGTGCCCGCCAATAGTTTTCAAACCTGTTTAAATGCATTCTGCTATTATTACCAATATCTACGCCTCTTTTGCTACCTTCAGAATTCTCTACTTGTTTCTCCTTGCAAATCAAACACTTAGTCCACGCGCACCACTGTATGCATTCATTGCTCTAACATATTCACACTCACTAAAGACCCCAACTTGCCATAATCCATTCATTGTTAGCATATCCATCTTTGTTGAGTAGCATTCTACACCAAAATGATTTGCCACTTGTTGATGCTCAAAGATGCATCACTGCTTTGGGGGGTCTCCTGTGTTTTATTGACTACCTCATTCAACATGGAGTCAAATCTTGCATTCTTTTGGGCCGAAAATGAATTGTTGGAAAGAATGGGAACAAGGGGGAGTGCAACCCATACGGTGAATGTCACAGTAAGATAATGCAATAACCAGGTGTATAGCCACTCCAAATGTCACCAATCAGTAATGTGAATACTGATCATAGTGCAATACAAAGTCTCCACTAGATTTCTACCCACACCTGCAAGAATAGCTAATACAATAGAAATGCAAAAAAAGAACACATCAACAATCATAAATAGTTTTGGAGGGCAGAGCTTCGATGGATACAATCGTTGTTTTGCATGAAATTTCTGCTAACTAGCTCATTCAACCATATCCAGGGGGGGCTTTATCAATATAAGTTCTATGTTGCAAATCCCTTCCAAATCTATACTATCCTAAGACAATGATATAATTGAATCTTGTGTGTCATAATAGCTTTGAAGACATAATTGAATGGCCTAGGACTTTAAATACTTCTGAGAACCTCTCTTTTATCTCTATTATTTCTTTCATTGCTGACAGATTAATAAACTCATTTGGGTCTATCAATAATGCAACAAGTGCTCAACTTCCAAAATTATCACCTGTAGGTCAACAAGAAGACATATTTGCACAACCGTTGAATTGTATTCAGAAGATTAGATACCTTCATACCATTACACAATTTGACACACAAGCTTAATGTATGCACATGTGCTTTAAATAGTATGTGAACTGAAGATAAATAATCTATGTTGGATGTCGAGAGTAGAAGATTCACAGCTTCTCATTGAGCCATTAGCCAATTCTCCACTGAAGGTACACTATTGTTCCATGTTGAAATAAAAAAAATTATATTTGAACAAGGGGAATCATCACCAAAGTCCCCTGTTGCTTTCATTTACTGAACTGATTTATCCACTTTTCAGTGGACATGGAAAAAGTAACCCTTCTACTTTTTCTCATGCTTAGGCCCTCCTAGTGGATTTTGGCTTGATTTTGACTAGATTTAATGTTCTAATGTGGCCAACACATTCACATTAGGTCTTGGACCCTTGTGAATCATTAAGAATTCTAGGATGTCTTGTAAAAGTGTTGTGAAGTGTTGTAACCCATTTTCACACTTTTCTAGGACTCTTTCATTATAATTCACTTAAATAACCCATTTTTATCACTTACCAAGTCTTATTTCAAAGTGTTGTAAAGAGTTGTAACAAACTCTCACACTTTTCTAGGCTTGTCATCAATAATTTAACCCTTTCTTATGTTTAAATGACCCCTTAATGCACTTTCCGGCCCTACTTAAGTGTATTTTTTAGAATATTCCCGTTAAACAACATTAAATACACTTCAATCCCCGACACCCAATAAAATTTCCCTTTTGGGACCAAGTCGCCACTTAGGGCAACTTAGTCCCACTAGGCACAAAAATCAAAATTATTTTAATTTTCTAGTAGGATTTTATTCTCTTAACCTTAAGATCAACCTGTGATGTGTTATTTTCAAGAAATATTGTAAAATCAAGTATAAATAAAGGGTTTTTCTCTCATTTTCACCCCCAATTAGTTTAGTGCATTCATTCACACATTTGCATACAATCAATTATAATTCTCAAGTATTCAAGGCATCATCAAGCATCCATTGGAGAACCTTCTTGCATATCTTTAGATTTCAACATCAAGGGTTTGGTGAATTGTGACATTGCATGTTGTTCATTCATCATTCTCTCTTTATAAATTTTATTTTTAAGGGTGTTATCATCAAATTAGGGTTTGACAAAGGCAAATCCCTATTCTCTAACCCTTAACCCTTTTTCCCCTCTTTGCATGTGTGTTTTGCAAGTCTTGTATGCAAATTTTTCAAAGAGGAAAGTGTTAAAAAGGTGTTGTCAACTCATCAAAGTCATTCAAGTCAACAAAGCCCTAGTTGGAGCTTGGAGACTATTTTCAGTCTAGTTTCTGTAGAATCAGATCCAGACACCTGTCAAGAAGAGAAGTGTAGACTGAGAGCTATAGATTCTTGTCTTGAAATTCTTGAAAGCTAAAGGTGGAATAAGTCGCCATCTATGGTGAATTAGTCTCACTTCCAGGCCTGAAATTTTTTTTCTATATTTCCGGATACCCATTTGGAAAAATCCTTATCTGGCAGAATCTCCCCGAAACAGGACTAAGTTGCCCAGCTTGGCGTAAGTGTCCCAGTTGGCCTCAACAACAAAAATCTACAGGATTCCAGAGCCTCTTTGCATCACATTTCAGTTTCTAGGTGCTCCTCTCCAATCTTGTTTATTTTTGTTATTGTTTACTTGCATTCTTAGGTCATTTTGCATACATCATTGTGTTTTCAAACAACTTGCATTTCTTTGGTTTTACTATTAATAAATCATTTCTTTTTTCAGTTGATTGCATTTATACATTATATTTATGCATACTTCATTCATCCTTGCATTGATTTTGAGTGTTTACATTGCCCATTTTGGCCCATATTTCTCCTTTTAGGTGAAAAACCCTAGAAGTGCAAGAAAGCATTCGGCTGCCAAAATCTTTGTAAACACTTACATATACACTTTATTATTTGAACCTCACAAAATAGCTTGTAAATACATGATTACTTCAGAAAAGAACATAAGTGTTGCATCTTTAGGATATCAGCTATCAAATACTTTTACTTTTAGACAACAAAAGAGCGTGCACCCATGAAGACCACATGTTTAATTGGTATTTTAACAGGGGAATTTTAAAATTTTTAATGATCGTAAATTGGGGGTAACACTATGATATTTCAAAATAAGTTACACGATACTTGGGAAAGTTCGTTAGAAAATATTGTTGTAAAAATTTATAAAAAGCAGTTACAAAAACTTAAACGACTCAAGAAGGAGAATTTATATATATGTATTGAAGGATATTGGTGTAGATTGTAGATTTCAAAGCCCAGGCAAACAAATACTATTACAAAAAAACACAGAAAATAGAGGAAGCAAAAAGATTTTACACACAAACACACAGGAGCTTCATATTTCTGTGATAATAGAATTCATTACATATGACCTCTCTGTATAGAGGTTTTGCATAACCAATACTAAATATAGTTCATGCATGCACATGACTATTATAGTCAGTCAACATGCAGTAACATGCAAATACAAACAGTTCTTAAAATTAATTGTTTACTAAATTTTTTGCATAGAATCTTCAACTAAACGGCAAGGCTCATGCATCATTTTCCAACATACTCCGCTTTAATGCTAAGACTCACAATATCATCTTAAAGTTTTGTAAACTAAACCTGAACAACCTAGTGTGCAGAATTTCATAGATCACAAGGTTTTCCCTTTCTTTGTCTAACATAGAGAAGACTCACTATCTCTCAGATCATATGACACCTTATTGCTTTTAACATGCCAACATTTAGATTTATAGAACCTTTTGAACATATATGTAACTTTTTTCAACTGGATCCATCAATCCATCCATAATTAATCTTCATACAATCTTTCTCAAATTTTCCATTCAATTCTCTATTCCAACATGTTTTTTTTCTGAATAATTCCTCAACCCACAAATTGTATGTAAGGATGAAGATCCCAACATTTCTCTTTTTATATCCTCCTTTGTGACAATGAGAACATTCCATAAACTCCATACTTTTAGTTGATTTGCACGAACTTGTAACACTTGTTACATCACTTCTATCTCTCTCACCATATTTCAGGCCTTCATTCTTTGGCCTCACAACTAGCTGAATGGGCTCTCTCATTCCTTGCCCATGTTTTCCCAAACCTTTTCTCTTTTCAAACCAACCTTTGTTATCAACTTCACATGCTGCAAAAAAATTAGTTTTAGACACATCTTCATCATCAACTTCACATTCTTTACCTGAACAAACTTTAGCTACATCACCCATATCAAATGAAGAACATAAATCATTTGTATAACATGCAGCATCACACGACAATGGCTTTGACCTCAAACACTCAATTTCTTTCTCCAACAACTTTAGCTTTCCTTCCAAATCTTCATTCTTTTTCTTGACATCATCATGTAGCTTCAATCTTTTCTCTAGTTCTTTTTTTTCCTTTTTCACTTTCTCTAATTCTTTTTCCATATTTTCATTCTCACACAAATATTGACATTTTTCTTTTGAAAACTCCATTATCTTCTCTATCAATTTTGAATTACATTTTTTGAGATTTACTAATTCAGATTCTATCAAACCATTATTCTCACACATTAAATTTGAAGTTTCTTTCTTTGCCTTCTTACTAGTCTTTCTCATTGAAACATAAAATTTAAACTCACTTTCTTGAAAAATAGAAAAAAAAAACTACACTATACCTCAAACACCTTTTATCTCCTTTGACTGTGATTTAACAACAAACAATTGTCTTTAGAGTGATCTCCTTGAATCTACAACAATGAGCGACTTCAATAATATTTGACATTTCCTCAAAAAACAAAACAACCGCTACTCCTCTTTCATTGGCTTATTGCATCCAATCTGCAATAAATGGCAATTTAAATTTTAATAGTTGCAGCTTCAAACACTAATCAACATTCCTCTTTAAATAAAAACAATGATCTCCTTGCCCTCCTACTATCTTGCAAATAGTGACCCCTTTTTGTGATTTCTTCAGGCATTTGTTACTTCTTTTGTGAATTTTCTGCTAGGCGACCCTTTGAATGGGCTACTTCATACATTACAATGGTTTAATTTCATCTAATCAACACCTCAAACTATTATTTCTCTCTTGGACAACAGTAGACTCATCCTTTTCTCCTATCAACAATCTCATGGAACAAAAGTGGTGGTGGCTTCTTCACCAACAAAACTTGGACTCGACTCTTTCCACAATCTATAACATTTTTTTTAGACTGGCAACAACTTCATAAACTGGTGGTTCTTATAGACATTTTTTTCAATAATCAACTCTCCCTAATCTTTTGCTCTAATATTTGACACAATAAATAGAAAACTGCTATATCAAATAGAAATTTTTTCAAACACACAAAAATATTTCTTCTATTCAACTTCCTATGATCGATTTGCTCTGATACCAATTGTAGATTATAGATTTCAAAGCCCATGCAAACAAATACTAAAACACAAAAACACATAAAATAGAGGAAGGAAAAATATTTTACACACAAACACATAGGAGCTTCATATTTCTGTGATAGTAAAATCCATTACATATGACCTCTCTTTATAGAGGTTTTGCATAACCAATACTAAATATAGTTCATGCATGCACATGACTATTATAGTCAGTCAATATGCAGTAACATGCAAATACAAACAGTTATTAAAATTAATTTTTTACTAAATTTTTTGCATGGAATCTTCAACTAAACGGTGAGGCTCATGCATCATTTTCCAACAATTGGGACTCTAGATTTTTTACCCCCATCATACTGTGATGTGAGAGTGAGACTCAACTAGAAAGGGGAATTGTTTAGTATTTTAATAGGGAGAACAATAGTTCATTTTATTTTCAATCTAATCTTTTGTACAAAGCCATATAGGTCAGTGAGCTCTTTGTTTTCATCAGATAAATAAGGGAGATATCTTGAATCTATGTGTTTATTCATAATTCCTTTTGTTGTTGATTTCCTATGTGATTTTATAATTACTCTTCGATGATTCCTTTGTTATATTAGGGTATGAATATGTCAGATGTGGAATTTGGTTGTTCTAATCTGCTCATATGCTTGAAAGGAACTACTATTCATTCTCATAGTTATTATTCATGAGTATGGAGTATATGACCTATTTGTCATTTGTCTTCATTCTCTCAAATATGAAATTATAATGCATTTGTGTTATGTGTTAGAGTTGAGATATAGCTCTGATACCATGTTAGAGTCACTCAACGACTCAAGCCTCCACGATCATCTACAAAAGCCAATAGAAACCTTCCATGGGAGAGAAAACAAGAACATGAAATTGCAACAATGTATGCAAGATATGACCAATATGGAATATTCAAGATTGCAATAATATATTGGACTTACACAACTATAAAATATCTTAGCTTAGTTGCTTGGATTGATGCAATGTACATATGAAGCCTAGCTTATATAGGCAAGGAGTGAGATAGGATTAGACAAGATCATGACAAGTGTCTTAATCCTATCACATGAGACAACTAAGTCATAACAACCTATGAAACATGCACTAAATTCTCAATGCAAATATTGAATGCATGAGAGAATTATTCAATGCCTAGATAACTAAAAGTAAATAATGAGACATGGCCCCATTATAACTAACTTTTATAAATGACAACTAAGAAACTTAAGTCCTAAGTAAAATTATAATAATGTGAATAGGTCCTCACTAATAACTAGTTAGGAAATAAGCCCATTCACACCAACACCCCCATAAGTGCAACTTAGGGAGTAGATTATTATGCAAATGACACAAAGATGGGTCTCGGCTAAGAGGCCATGCTAGGTACCCATGTACAAATACAAATGCAATCTCTTGTAAATGGAGAAAAGGAAAAAAGCCAGTGGGACAAAACTCCTCTCCAAAAGAGAGATGAAATACAATAATTCTCTCCATCAAAAAATAAGAAGACAAAACTCCATTCGAGGAAAAAGACCCCCCATAAGAGAGACAAAGAAGAAGAGACCATTTAGCACCCCCTTAATGAAATGATCCATCACAAATTCAATCAATCTCCATCCACACAAAGGATGATAAGAGAGACCGTATAGCCCCCCCATAATGAGATAACCTGTTGCAAAGAAGCATTGGAAGCACACTGTGAAGTAACACTGGAATCCTTAATTTGACAAGCAAAGGAAATATAATTTTGTTTGCTAGAAACCATATTAGATTCACTCAAGGACTCAAGTTAGAATCATGATAAAGCAACAACAGACCCAATGCCAAGGAACACTGGAAAACCCACTATATCACGCAACCCTCGAATCTATGAAGCAATGGTCAATTGAAAAATGATCTAGAACTGAAATGAGCTATAGAAAAAATGTAAACCTAATGCATGCAAAAAAGGAAATAGTGCATGCACCGATGAATGTCAACTTTTGCCTCCATGAATAAAAATGACCATAAATTTGTGTAGAGGATAAAATCTAAAAAAATGGCTTGCACCATTATGAAGTGCTCAAAACTAGTTTTCCATCAATATCTTGTTTGCCAAAAACGGACATTGTGGCAAAAAGTTATGATTTTTTTTAAAAAGGATAATTTTTGCCAATTGACAGTTAGCAGACACGAATCTTTTGATTTTATTTTTAAAAAAAATTCTAGATGTATGCAAAAACTAATGGATACTCAGATAATATTTTGATGCTACCAATAAAACCCAAAAAGTGTTTTTGAATGCAAAAATCAGAACATGTGATTTGGTAAAAAAAGTGAACATCACATGCAGGGAAAATAACTGTGTTGTGCTATTTTAACAGCCATTTTTGCAAATTTTTCTCACTATCTACAAAATCTAGCAAAGACCCAGATGGTATTTTATGGTTTTGAACAAAACCCATAAATAATTTTTCTCAAAAGTACATGAGGCAAAATATATATGTCATTTTTTTATCCAATATGCACCTTACAAAAGCTCAAGCTCAAATAAACCTCATATCTTAGAAGGGGTTTTGCAACTTTGAAGCTTTGATACCATGTTAGAGTCACTCAAGGACTCAAGACTCCAGGATCATCTACAAAATTCAAGAACAACCTTCTACAAGAGAGAAGCAAGAACATGAAATTGCAACAATGTATGTAAGATATGGCCAATATGCAATACTCAAGATTGCAATAATATATTGGATTTACACAACTAAAAATTATCTTAGTTGAGTTGCTTGGATTGATGCAATGTACATATGAAGCCTTGCTTATATAGGAAAGGAGTGAGATAAGATTAGAAAAGATCATGACAAGTTTCTTAATCCTGTCACATGAGACAACTAAGTCATAACAACCTAGGACACACATTAAATTCTCAATGCAAATATTGAATGCATGAGAGAATTATTAAATGCCTAGATAACTAAAAGTAAATAATGAGACTGACCCTATTATAACTAATTTCTAGAAATGAAAACTAAGAAACTTAACTCCTAAGTAAACTTATAATAATGTGAATAGGTCTTCACTAATAACTAGTTAGGAAATAACCCCATTAACACCAACATCATGGCTATGCACATATGCTAGTTTTTCCATTTTTCCATTTCTACTTTCTGGTCAAAAGCATACCCCTAAAAATTGCATTATATTATAAGAGGGAGTTGTACCTCATTAAAATTCAGAGGAAGATCACCAATGAAATGGTGATCTCTCTAATTGTTGGTAACTGTCTTTATTTAATGGGAAAATGGAGTTGAAAATTAATTTTCATGAAGACAAATTTGTTATCCAACAATTTTTTGGCGACTCTACTCTAGAATCGAAAGAAGAATTAAAACGACTGCCTTATTATGAAAAACTATGGTTTTTCCACATAATAACAAATTTTGTGTGGTACAACCACATCTTGATTGGATTCACGTGGAACACGAAGATATTATCTCTCAGTTGAATACTTTAGCCTGGAGACATAGGAGGAATGTTGCAGAATACATGAGAGTGAATTTTATTTTGGAAGGAGAATTGGTCTAGCAGTGAGTGGCAATTTTTTGAGAGAGTGATAGAGAGATATCCTAGGGTGATAATTGCAAGAAACCCACAAAGAAACCTCGGCCCTCAAAAAAATCAAGGTCAAAGACAAAATCAACATCAACCACAAAATCAAAACTAACAACCAAGAAATTAATCTATGAAGAGGCTTGTAACTCCTCATTCTAGGGAATATATTAGAGGAGAAGACAATATAGAGATTTAAAAATTACCTCCTCTTGGATGAAGGTTGGCAATTCTGTATTTAGAAAATTACACTGAAAATATCCTTGGTAGAAGAGTTCCAGTCTACATTATGGCTTTAATTTCACCTCAGCCATGGGGAATTCGTTTTGGGTCATTGTCTTTACCACAGTACATAGCCTTTCCTACAAGATCAAGATTTTTTTTTCCAAAATTCACAGGAGAGAACTTGCAAGACCTAGATAATCACATTCAAGCATTCACTGATGCATGTGGGGTTATAGGTATTTCTGAAGAAAATGTGTTCATGCAGTTATCTGTCGAATCTCTCATTGGAATAGTAGCATGTTGGTTTCAACATTTGGAAGACAAATGTATCACAAATTGGGATATACTGAGAGAAAAGTTCCTTGCAAGGTTCAAATTGATAGTTAATATAGGTTATCTTTTATGCTACTTTTCTAGAATTCAAAAAGAAGAACATGAATGTATGAGGGTTTTTATAGACTGATTTAATCGACTTCTAAGATAGATTCCTCATACCAACTAGCTGAGTCAATCAAACTTGTTTTCCATCTTTATTGTGACACTACATCCAAAAATCTAATTTTATTTGAAGCAAAGTAAGGTATGCGATCTTGAATTTGCAAAGCAAAAGGCTATCAAAATAGAGGATGATTTTCTTTTGTTTGGATGGTTTGACCAAAATTAGGTTAGGGAGATGTTAAATGAAGAACCTCGAAAAGGTTATCATGGGCAATCATGAAAGGTAATATTTTTTCCTTGTATAGTGGAATGTTATAACCTCATTGTCTTGTGTCGAGAAATCTTTTCAACTAAATCTAGTGTTGAAGGGAAGGCTAAAATATATAAATGCACTATGAGGAAAAAAAGACGATTCTAGAAGTTCGAGTGATGAAGAATATTATGTCTCTCACATACTATTAGAAAATCTATTGGCATCCTTTGCTTCAACAAGTAAAACTATTAGACGACAACCATTGGGTCATACAAACAACAAATAAGAAGATAGAGAAGATGCTTCCTTTATACCCATAGAGTTTGGGGCATTCACCTTTGATGATATTGATGAATTGGTGAGAAATATTACAGTGGCAACAAGAATTCAAGAGCAACTAGGAAAATTCAAAAATGAAAAGCACGTTTATGGGTTGAGTAGGTTTAATGCATTGTACCTACCAATAAGTTCTTGTCAAAATTTCAAAGTCAGAGATAATCCTCTTTTTGAACTCTATGATTCTCAATCGGATGATCCGAGTATGCTCGTTTCTCCTTCTCATAATGATACAAAACAAGGTGGAATTACCTTTGAAAATATAAAAAAATGGTAAACCTGAGGTAGAAATGGAACCATGGGGTGAGAATGAAACATGTTATCACATTGGAAATAACCATTCTGATATTCCAAGTTGGTTCTTAAAACCCTCTGACAATGATTTTCTATAAAGTTGTTTTATCTACATTCTAGGTTGTGGAAGAAATTGGTGAACACAGGAATTCAGAGTTTTCATTAATGAAGGATGATGTAATAGTTGAGTTAGTTGTTGCAGAGCATGTCGAGATTATGTCAGCTAGTAATGAACTTGCATTTACTGAAAACAATGGTAATGGTAATGGTTTTCAATATCCTTCAATACAAATTGATTTAGATCGAGACTCATATTAGGTACATTCATCCTCTATTCTAATCAATAATGAATGTATTTAGGATTCTAGATTGTTTGATGCAACATACGAAGATGTCGCTAGTGATTAGAAAGATAATATTCATGAAGTCATAGAAGTATGTGATGAGAAGTGGTTATTTGGTCACGAGATTCTACAAAGGGGTTTCTTCTACACAAAGAGTTTCCTTTGGGTTTGCATGTTATTCCTAAGCTTGCCAGTGCTACACAAGTATGCTTTCCTTTTTTGTAGAGGATCCTACTTCTCCTAGTATATCAATGGATTCACTTGAGTATCATCAAGTACCTTTTATGTATATATTTGGGAAATTTTTTTGTGACGCTAGTCTAGGTCCTTTTATACTTTTATCCCATTTTTGGCTTGCTCAAGCTCCTTTCCTTCTATAAATCTAACTTTGTATCCCAATGGATTTTTAAGCACTAGTCTATGATTGAAATTTTGGATCCATTGCTTTGTCCTTCATAGTCCTTTTCCCCAATCAAAGCCAATCGTTGCCTTGAAATTGGTATGTGATACCCAGTAAACTAAGTTCCCCATCTTTTTTTTTTGGTTAAGTCCAAGTAATAAAGGTCTTCAAGTTTTCCAATATTGATCCTCTACACTACTTGACTTCCTAAATTTTCCCATACTTGGCCCTTTTTAAAAAAAAATGATATTTTGAAGTGATTTCAAAAATATCGTCAAGTCTCTATGGGGTTCTCACAACCTACTCTATTTCTGACATTGAATAAATTTTCCTTAAGCGGTGACATTTAAATTGGCTTCAAGAACCCTTTCAGAGACCGCCAAGGATTTTAAAACCTTTAAATTTTTAGAAGAGTTCATCTTCAAAAAGAGAAAACAATGAAGAAATGGTTAGGTGGAAAATGACAAGGTTTTTGAAACCTTGTCGGGTTTTGACGAGGTTATCAAAACCTCGTCGGGACCAGACACTTGTTCTACAACTTGCTTTCAAACCTACCATTTTTTATGTTCGAGATTTCTACTTGGTTAAAGGATGTGGTGTTTCTTTAAGAGAAGAATAAAAATAATATGTTATAGAAAGATAATCAATTGAAACTAGAAATTATCAAATCGAAATAAGGATTTGTTACAAGACCTAAGCAATTAAACATGGAAATAGGCATATTATATTAACTAAGGAGCTACAAATATAAATTTTCTACCCACAAAGGGAGAAAATCAAGATATAGATCCCCTCCATGACTTCCTGAACCCTCTCAATTTGTGCAGGAGAAAAGAGATTTTCATAAAATTCTACATAATGTGTGAAAGTATCCATCACATTCCTTTCAAGACCCTCACATAAGTGGGTAATAGTCTGTTTGACTTCTTGTTGAGGGAAATGGCAATATAGATGGCATCTCCAACCAAGCTTTCATGTGGATTCTTGATTAAACATCCTAAGGCATATTGAATGTTGGCTTTGTACATAGGCTTTACTAGTCTCTCTATGGCCTTGACACCCCACTTGAGTTTACCAGAAGTTTAGATTATGTTGTAGACAAACTACTCTAGGATTTGCAAAGTTGTGAACATGGACCTACACCATAAATTTCTCCCCTACAATTCTCCTAATCACTCCTTCCTTGATGTCATTCTTTATGATAAAAATATCTTTCAGCTAGTCGGCCGCCAGCCATTGTACACAACTACAATCTATGCCCTCAATGGAAGTCCCCTTTTGAACTTGCATCGCTTGAGTTGCTTGTAATGTTGAAGATACGATTAGAATGTGAAGAGAAAGACATGACCCCTTTGGATAAAAGGGAATAGATGCAGGCTATTGTGCTTTGAGATAAGCCATGAGAAGACTCCTCCATCAGAAGTTAGCAGGTAAGGACATTGTTGAAATGTTGAAGTTGAGATAGAGCAACTAATGATGTGGCAAAATTGTTGAAAACATCTTGTTGAACAAACATTGGCATTCATGGAAATCTTTCATAAAATCTTCTTCTACACATGATGATACAATGCTTATGTAATTGGATGCAAGGACTATGAGTTGTAGGTTTTCAGATGTACAAGGTGCCACTAGACAAAGATGTATGCATTCATAGTTCTTTAGGAACCAAATGCAATGACAATATTTGGCTCATCAATTTAAAAATTGAGACATACTGTGTAACTATGATATTTCAAAATAAGTTACAAGATACTTGGGCAAGTTTGTTAGAAAATATTTTTGTAAAAGTTTATAAAACCCCCCATTTTAAAGAAAGCAATTACAAAAATTGAAACAACTCAAGAAGGAGAATCTATATATATGTAATTGAAAGACATTGGGACTCTCTGGATTTTTGACCCCCATCATACTGTGGTGTGAGAGTGAGACTTGGTCAGAAAGGGGAATTATTTAGTATTGTAATAGGGAGAACAATAGTTCATTTTTTTTCAATCTAATCTTTTATACAGAGCCATATGAGTTTGTGAGCTCTTTGTTTTCATTACAGAAATAAAGGAGATATCTTGAATCTGTGTGTTTATTCATATTTCCTTTTGTTGAAAATTTCCTATGTGATTTTGTAATTACTCTCTGATGATTCCTCTGTTATATTAGGTTATAAATGTGTTAGATGTGGGATCTGTGAGTTATAATCTGTTCATATGCTTGAAAGGAACTATTGTTCATTCTCATAGTTATTATTCATGAGTATGGAATATATGACTTGTGTGTCGTTTGTCTTCATTCTCTCAAATATAAAATTATAACAAATTTGTTTCATGGCTATGCACATATGTTAGTTTCACCTTTCTTTCTTTCTAGTTAGAAGCATACCCCTAAAAACCATATTATATTTTAAGAGGGAGTTGTACCTCATTAAAATTCAGAGGAAGATCACCAATGAAATGGTGATCTCTCCAATTTTTGGTAACTTTGTCTTTATTTAATGGGATAATTGAGTTGAAAATTAATTAATTTTCATAGAGACAAATCTGTTATCCAACACATTCTAAAGAAACATATTAATAGGTACATCCAACAATGACAAATAAATATGTGCATATTGTAATTAATGTGTTGGTTGAAGTTTCATGCCTCAATGGTCCTCATGCCATTTCTAGGCTATTACCTTAGTGGATTTTATGTTCCAATCCATGCCCTAGCATACTATAAATTGGTTCGTCATTAATAAAGAGATCATTTACAAATCATATAAGAAAATTCCTCCATGCCCATGAGTAGAACTAAATGTCTTAGGCTACGATTTTATACATGATTCAAGGAGAAATTATGCTTGATGGGAATGGATGTCCTTTGTATTGTAACACTTCACATATTTTTGAGTTTAATACAAATTTTTATGCCCTCTTGTATTGGTCATGAATATTTAGGGGTTTTTTTATAAATGTTGTATTCATTTTTTAAAGGGTTGTTCAATCCTTATTTCATGACCACAATGCTAAGGGTGTTCTAGAGTTTCAAATTTTCCAATTCATTCACCATATGGATAGTTCTGTGATGAGCCCAACTAGCTCCTCTTCAAACCCTTGTTGTTTTAATTATCTTTTTAATGTTTTTTAGTTTTTTAGAGAAATTTCTAGAGAGAAATAGAAGGGGCACAACATATAAAAGCTCATAAAACTCAGAAGTGAGCTTAAATTCACCAAATGGAAGTGTAGAAGGTATTAAATAACTGAAACAAAGAGATTACAAGTTACAAACATACCCGAAATGCTCCAGATTATTTATATAAGATTTTATTCCATATTGCCAGCCAAGAATGATGAAAACTGACAATTTCAAGCGTAGAATCCAATTGAATGCAATCTCCAGCCTTAAACTGAAGCAAATGAAGGGAACAAGCTAGAAGCCAAAGAAGAATATGCAAAACCCTCAAAGAAGAAGGTGTTTCTTCTCTAGAACTCCCACACACTTGCTTGAAGAGCTACATAGAACAAAGTAAAATCACATCCTCAACCAAGAAGTACGGCCAAGAGGCTGATCAGACCTCCTGATGAAGAAAGAAGCCAATCTCTCAACTCATCCTGCCTTTTATCGAAGAAACTACTAAATACTGCACAAAAATTCTCATTGAAGCACTATAGAACTTATGAATTGAAGCCCCTGTTGTAGCAATCGTTCAACTGATCTTTCACAGTCTCTCAATTACAGATCTATGAAGAGTTATCGTTCTCCAAAGATAAAAATTCCTGAAACCCTTGTCTTAGAGGAAACCCATGCTCAACAAAGCTAAGAGGAAATATCAAATAATCAATATTCAATAATGAGTTTGATTTCTTCTTTGTTTGCATATAAAGCCAAAAGGCACACATCCCAAGGAAATAATGCCACTTTCTCATTAAAATACATTTAAATGTATTTTTATTACTTTTCAATAGTCAAGTGAATAAATAAATGGCGCCCCTTTTGACAAAGTGTTTTATATTTCACTTAAATAAATTTAAGTGATTACTTTATTATAAAATCAAGTTGACTTTATAATATTCTATCAAATAAAGTAAAACACTTTAATACACTGAAATATTAATATCTCGCTCATAACTCAATGTATTGACGTGCCGTCAGAAGCTGTCAAATCCTGAACTGCCAAGGCATACTGTGAGCCAATCAATGAACTCGAAGGACAAAATGAACAAAACCCACCAAATAAGGCCATTGACCCTCTAACCCAACCTGTTAGCCTACGAGAGTCTGAGTAATAGGCTAACCACCATCAAACATGATCATGCCGAAAAAGGGGACATTACAAGTTCAGTCCAAAAGTTGTAGAGAGGTAGTTGATTGAGGAAAATATTTAATAATTAGATGTCTCCTTGGATAGTTGTGGATATTTCGGAAGATTTTGAGTGAAGAGGTGTGAGATGATCCTCCTTATTTGAAGTTTTCTCACTAAATTTTCTGCTATGATTGTAACACTGATTTGATAAGTGTCACAACACTTTAATTCATTGCAAATTATATTTTTAATGGTCTCTTTCTTATTACATATGAATGCTTATAAATTTGGAGAAGTTTTTAAAGTAGACTTGATTGTTATGTATCATATCTCAACTCTTATTTCTTGTTTGTTGCTCTAATGGCTAAATGTGACTCTATGACCAACATAAGGCATCAGTCCTATGAACCTTGACCCTCCACATGATTAACATGAACATAATAATTCATATTAGTGTAGGATTAGGAAGCAAGTTCATACACATTTCATTATTCAGTGTTATATCTAGGGGAATATTCTCAATGAGCCTTAGTAGTTTTTATCTAGGCGAGTCATGAATTGCATGCATATCAACTTAATAGAGGTCACACTAGTAGGTATATTTTGGTCTAGTGATAAAATTTGGGATCAAAACCAACAACTAGGTACTATTGTAGATTGTATATCACACCGATGCCTTTATTTGTAACAAAAACCTTGTTCAAGGTTACCTCTAGGAATACCATCCTAGGTCTATTTGAGCTTGAAGCAAAGGGGAGTTTATCCATTCTTAGTACTTGGCCTATTATCCCTAACCCTTTCTTGATGAGCATATTTGTCCACCCTGAAGAATGCCATGTATCCCTAGACTTGAGTTGGATAAATCCCTCTAGAACCGTGAGTAGCAATTTTGATATGTAACAAATTCTAAGATTTTCTAGAGTTGGGATGCAATCCCTAAAATAAATAAGCTAGATCAAGAGTTTAGTGAATTAAAATAGAATAGTGTGACCACATTAGTTGAGTGAGAGAAATGAAAAAAAGATCACCATGATAGATTGGTCGTACCCTCAAAAAGGAGTTGATTGGTATAAAGGATAATCTCAATAAGGTTATATAGGTAAAAAATTCTCCATTTAGAACAATGCCATGAGAATCAAGATTCTCTTTGATAAAATCAAATAAAAGGTTGAGGGGCCTATTATCCAATGTGTAGACGTAAGAATGCAAATACTAATAAGAGTGTGAAGGAAGACCCCAATGCTAGAACTAAGAGCAACAAGAAAAGTCATATGAAGAGTAGAAGAAGGAACTCTAAGACTTTATGAGATTACATGAGAGCTTCTATCAACAAGAGTTGGAGGCTGCCAAAATACTAAAAAATACTTTAATTCTTGGGTGATTTTATTTACTATGTGTCTCTTATTTCTATTTATTGGGTGGTTTATGGTCTTTTTGCTTGGTTGCTGTTTTGGATTTGTGTCTTATGAATATTTTTCTGTGGGTTCAATGTTGTGTATTTTCTAATCTTAAGTTAATGTAAAGGGTTTCAAGATCCCTTCAAAATCTATTTTACCAATTTTATAAAAATAGATAGAAAATAAGTGTTGGGAAATATCTATAAGAACATATTTTGTAACAATTGAATATGGTAAATATAAAATAAGGGTACTTAGTTTTATGAATAAAGAGAATTTTTTGATGTGGCATTAAAAACTAGCATGTCTTTGGATTTGAAATGGAATGTCTCTGTCTATGTTCTACCTTAGATTTGAATATGAAATGCATTGCATACTAAATATTAAAGACAAGTCCTTGTAAGCACCTATAACAATCTACAAACTCAACTTGAGGGTTGTTAGCAAAATAATATGCCCCCAACAATTAATGTTTCCATTCACTTTGCTTTGGTTATGTAAATCATTTTGAATTGTGTGAAGATTTTTTATTCACATAATAATTTTTATTGTGTGTGAGTATTTACGGACATTATTATTTTTTGTTTCTCCCTTGTTAAATTAATCTACAATTAGTGTGCACATTGAAAGCTTGAAGAATAAGATTTTTATTATTTTTTATCGTGTTTTCATTTTGTTTAGTTGTTTATATTATTTAACATCATTTGCATATCACCAATTTGTTTATTTTTGACACTATCTTTAAATTGACGAGGATACATTTCATTATTTCATAGATGAAGATGAAGGAATTGAAGCTTAGATTTAATAGCTCAAACTTGCCATATAGTTATGCAAAATCTCAAAATCAAATCTTGTAATGGCCTTCCTTTGATCGAGGTGATTCAAACAAGCTTAATAGTTTACAAGTTAGATAATTTTTATGCTACCGTTTAGTGTTTTTCACTTCTTAAGTATATAATGACAAGATACAAGAAGATGCCAACCATTGCTCATGTGAGCAGAGCAATGTCATTGGAAAACCAATGTAGTTTTGAGTTGGCTACATATCTCAAGGTTTTGTTGTTGCATATCATTTTTTTTGCATTTCATCCAAAAAATGTAAGTTCTCTATAATTTTAATAAAATGGGGGAAAAAATTGTCAATATTATAATAGTAATAAAAAATAATATACATGATTGATTACACTTTCTAAGATATTTAAGGAGATGAAGAGGGATGAGATATGCTTGATGATTGATATTCATTGCACCTACAAGTCTTGATGTTACTCAATGCACTCACACAACAATAGCTTTTTTGAAACATTTATACGTATCTTTGATAGAAATAGATATACATTTTGAAGGCTTTCTTTTTCTATGTAATCAATGTGAAAGAAAACCATGATTAGCTCATATATACTTCACAATTTTTCTTTGTATATTTTAGATGGATAAAACTTACTTAATAGTAAGAAGTTATAATACCACCTATATGTGCTATTGAATGACCAATAGGTGTATAAATAGTTCTATTGACCAAGTCGACAAGGTTATTTATATGTGTCTATTGACAATTTAATAATACTTTGAAATGTTGTTACTTCATTAATCCTCCTTTTAAATATTTATATAGAAGACTTGTTATTTTTCTATACAACTATTTAGACCCCCATTTATTAAAATTCTATTTCATAACTTTTTTTGATCGGCAAGCTGTGGGATGTCGACCCACTACTATATAGCATAACATATCAACCAAAAAGAAGAAGAAAGCTTCATACCCAAAATTGAGGAGTATAAAAAGACAAAGAGAAAAACACGAAGATACACCAATAGAAGACCAACTCAACCAATCAAAATATCTTCACGTTTCAAGACATCAACCTTTCTTTTGTTTCTGCTTGCTCTTGGTGAGAAGCGCTTCCATTATCCACTGAGTGCATCATCTATAGAATCCAATGCTTCAAGCCTAAGTTTTTTCTGCTTCATATTTTCTTCCCTTGTGCTTGCCCCTCTTAATTGTGTTTGGCTTTGAGAGCTTACTTGTTGTTTGGGATAAGGTATGAATATCAAAGCAAGCCAGGGCATTTGCATGATCCAAAAGATGATCATGATCCTCTATAAGAGCCAACCAAAGATCCTAATTATCTAAAGTAAAATTATTGTCCCGATGGCCTAAATTAGAATGATCTCATTGATCATGAGATCCCACAACCACTATAATGGGAGGGGTAGTGTTCTCAGAGCCTTGTCAATCAACCTCACCATCTGAGGTAGCCAGGGAGCAATGAGCCATAAACCTTTCATGATTTCTCCACATGAAATCAACCTATGGATTACCCCCTTTGCGGACCCATCTTTTGAGATTAAGGGCATGAAGGCCATTGGCAATTTTTTCTTGGCAACCAACAATCTTGTGCCTGAGATGATTGCACTTGAAGCATCACTCTAGAATCCCTTTATAATTTAAATATTGCAGCCAAGAACCAAGAGATGAATTGATTCAAATCATGTGAGGTAGTGGCCTACAAATATCAACCAGGGTGCAAACTCAGAAAAATCGTTTGGGAGCAAAGGAAGAACCTCCCTCAATTTTGATGAAGGTACCAACTTGATTAATCGAGGATTCAATAAGCCCTGAATTTCACATAAATAGAGGTAAATTATATAGACACAACCATATCAGAATGGTGGAGATTTGAACATTTGCAGGGTCAAAGAAAGGAGACCAAGGAGTCATGAATAATCCGTGTTTTCCGTAAAACCAAGGTCCATTATCCAAAACAAACGTACAATCCTTTGAGTTTAGAAAGGTGACAAGAATGAACCCGTGGTCCAACAACTTCATCATAGGGGCAACCAAGTCACCCCAAGTGTTCAAGCACTAGGAAATGAAGTCATCCATGGGAGGCCGCCTCCCCAAAGATTTGAAAACCAACACCCGAGAACCGATATTTGAGGAGACCTCCTTGATGCATTCATCAAAGACGTGGAAATCAACAGGTTCAGAGGCCAGATCAACCTTTGTGTCGCCCCAAAACAGGGATGTGCATGAAGTAGGTGCTTGCGGAGGGGGCGGGGGATCAGGAGTGAGAGAAGGGTTTTCCGTAGGCAACACAAAGGATGCCACAACCTAAGGGACTAGCCCTAAATTCATTGAAGGATTGGCCTTCAAAATTTGTTCCTTATAGAAGTTGTTGCAAGCATGAAAGGGATTCGAGGAGTTTTTGCAAAGCCTAAAGATTAGTTTTTCAAGCACCTCCGGCTCCATGGGGGGAGAAGTTGAGGAACAACGTCCCCAAGAAGGGGAGTTTGTGTGCTTGAAAGAACCAAAGAAGAGGGGTTCGAATCCCTGACCCTCAAACTTGCCCATCTCTCCATGCTCGAGTCTTCGTGCTGTGTCCGGAGCCTTCTTCGCCATCCCTTCGCCTGTCTGCTGCCCATCGCACTTCGCAACACCCTTTTGACTACTCGCTGCTCGCAGTCTTCATCCACCTATTAATAACCTATTATTATTATCATAATAATAACTTTCAATTCTATTTCATAACTTTAACATTCAATGACCATTATTAATTAACTAAAATTAAATTACTATTACTATAATATAAGATAAATAAAGATTTTAATAATATTGACCAAACCAATATGTGGGATTTACACAATAAAAACTAAAGAACTAAGATGTTATAAAAAATACCATACAATAGTGAAGCCCTAACTTATCTTTGTTATCTTTTTGCTTTTAAAGTTTCATTCTTCTGCTGTAATTTTAATCAACAATTCTCCACGTTTTGAAGATTTCCGTCTTCAAACTTAATAGCTCACTACCTTGTCTGCAAATTGGCCCACTAATTATCTCGACTGTCGTCATATACTTTGAAATTTCAATCTTCTACCTACCATGAAAAAGCTCTAGAGTGTCGAAGAGACGAGGAAGCACAATTTTTGATTTAAACACCGAAGAGAGCAGCTTACAAAAATAACTAGCATTTGGTCACGTTACGCTTGAAAATATTTCTGTTCAAATTTCCGTAGTTCGTTTAAGTGTAGAGAGAAAGGTTCGTATGGGAAGGAGAAAGGGGGATTGTTTGAGCGAGGACGTGATGGACGCGATAATGGAGAGGCTGCCGGCGAAGTCGGCGGCAGCAGCGGCGTGCGTGTGCCGCAGTTGGTCTCGCTCTGCAACCAGACTCCTTTCTGCACCCAATTTCGTTACCGCTGTCTCTTTCAACCCAAATTTGGAGGTCTTTTTTAACCCCACATCTCTTCAATGTTTTATACAAATCTCTTTTTTTCCATCAACAAAGGAGGGGCTGCAACAACGAAGTTATAAAATTATTCACTAACTACTTAAATCTTAATTGTAGATTTAAAAACCATATTGAGTACTGAGTTAGAGTAGCTTGAAACAGGTTTGGAGACTTGCAGTTATTCAGCCATTTGAGAATAGGTTCGTTTAATTACAATATATTTATGATTGGTAAATCTGGGATTAACAGGCGAGACTACGAACTGGGGCTTATTACCAGGCCTTCACTTCGTCCACCAATAATCAATTCAACCAACATAACAAAGTCACTACTGACTCAAACTCAGCATTTATCGTCGAACAGTCAATAGATTTTCGTTACGCTATGCGTCCATGCTCTTATTTAATTACTATATTAATTGAGCTTTTACAGTAATATCTTCTCGTCTAGGTTCTCTTGAGACAGAGAATCTCTCATATGACGTATAATAAGTAAGAAATCACTATCTCTCTTCATTCTCTTTTCAGAGAAACTCTAAGGCTCTTTTTAGTTTTTCTAGAACTCCTGGCTACATTTTGTTTAGCCCACTTTGCTCTAATTTTGAACTCAGTTATCTAAGTTACTTTCATAATAATGCCTAGGACACCATTAATACTGAACAGGAAGAGGACAACGTGCAAATATTATTTTTCAAAAAACAAGGTTATTTTTGCTTTTTCTAAGCATTTTTTAGGACTTATTTCATTAACCTCATCAGTTCTTAGATCTGGTCTTCCTGGATCCACCACTCTTCCCTGTTGCTCTGTTCTCCAATTTGTTTGGTGCTTGATATCTACCTATATGGTTACAATATTGAAGGTTTTTTGAACTTTAATTATAACCATCTACTCCCTGTTTCCACCCTTTTGTTCAAAATCCCGTTAATTTTGTCAATCCAAATATTCCACCACACGACATGCCCCTTATCTGTTTCGAAATTGATATACCAGCCCATCCTTTCTGGGAGACCCGTACACTTTGTCATTTATATTAAACATGGGAATCTATTTCTTCCAACATATTGCTGTTGATATCAGCTTGAAACGGAATACTTTAGAGAACTTCCTTTACAAAGCTGCAATAAAGAAAAGTTTATGCAGGGTTTCTTCTTCCTCTTTAGGTAAGAGACACCTTAGAGAACTACTAAAAACTCTATCCTTCAATTAATATTATGGTTATTATCCCATGTAACCTAAGTTAACTATTTAGGAAATCCAGATCCGTACAGGAAGAAAATGAAATCTGAAAATCTTGACTCTAAGAAAAAAATTAGGCAGTCTGGCTAAGGAATTTTTTTTTGATCTGTATATGTTTGTTTATATATTTGTAAATGTAGTTATAGCATAAACCTATGCAAATTATTTCCCTTAGGTGCAGAGAATGCCATTGCCATGAGCATTTAGGTAGTGATTGTCCAGAACCAGTAAACCCAGGCAGCACAAAGTCGGAAGAAGAAGAGGGCTTTAAAGTTCCAAATAAAGTGGCCAGAAGTTGAAGAATCAACTCTGGGGACCAAAAGTCCTGTAGAACTGGTAGTTCTCATCCATCAAATTCAAGAAATACTGAGACCCAAATTAATATTGTCAATGGAAGTGAAGCGGGTTTCAAAGATGCTACTTAAATCAAGGGAAAGGAAAAAGCGTCAGAAGGAAATTGGACGTCAGGATCAGGAGATTTTAATTGATGACGAGTCAGAAAAGGTGGAAACAAAGGGGTCAGTTGTTGGCAACAATATATGCAAAGAAAGCCTGCTAGAGGTTCTGCTGGGCACAAACCCGTTAGTTGCAGTCTATGTCTCAGAGTTTGAGTTTGTATTTGTGTTCGGTTAGGCGAAGATTGAAATTAAATTTGTTAGGTGAAGAAATATGTTAAAAAATTTGTGGTTGCATTTGAGTAATAACAGTATGAGAATTTTAAAAATTGTAAATAAAAATGAACACAATAGCAAAGTGAAAGAACTGGAAATTCGGAAAATAAAGGTTTTAAAAAAAAGGTATTGGTTATAATTTTCATTTTGATTGTGTCTAATTAATGTTTCTCTAAGACTATCTCCAAGTAGTCTAACACTAATCAACAATCAAGAGGGCCGGGATTGACAATTGACAAGACACTAGACCAAACTATGCTCAAACTAGACAATTAGGATGCACAAATTGACAAATCAGCAAAATGACTTAAGTTTGGAAATCAAATATCGGTCAATAAGATGCATCTGTAGAATGGATTGGCTTAATAGGAAAATGCTCAGAATCAGGTGTTGATGTTACCCATAAAATTTGGGAACCTTAGGATCAAGGGGGTTCAAGGCGGCTCAAGATTTAACAGCCAATATGACAACCTTGACCTCTCCTAACAGCCACTATGACAGCATTGACCAAAGGGGGTGGCCTTGACTAGGCAGATGGTGGGACCTTAAAACTTGTCAGGAATGCTCTTAAAAGAGGTTCCAAGCTTCTCAGAGATGTATGCCTATCAA
>VDFB02167696.1:0-56036 GCA_007258455.2 Sequoia sempervirens
TCTACATTTTTGGATACCTATTTGGTAGATTCTTGTTCTGAAAAGTTTTCCCTGAAACTAGGACTAAGTCGCCTAGCTTGGCGTAAGTGTCCCAGTCAACAATTTTAGTCAATTATGTAGATTCCAAAATATCTCCACATTAGATTTCATATTCCAGGTGCACTTCTCTAGTCCTGTTCAATTATTCCATCACTTACATTTTTAGGTGTTTTTGCATATCCAGTGTGTTTTCCAACACTTTGTGTTTCTTAGGCTTAGCATCACTTAATCATTTTCTTTTCAGATCAGTGCATTAATACATTATAATTAGATACTTTACATCTCATTTACATTAATCTTGAGTGTAGACATTGCCCATTTTAGCCCATCTCTCTCCTTTTAGGTGAAAAACCGTAGAAGAGTTAGAGAGCATTACTAACAACAATGAAATTTATAACTTTAACATATAAAATAAACTAAGTCCTCTAAGTTTCCAGAACTACATTACTAACACAACCATAAAAAAGTACTAAACATTAATCATGATTTAACTAACAATCAAGAGTTCATTATAATCCATTGCGTTAAATGAATTAAGCATATACATTCCACACATGACATCAGATACATTGTCATTAAAGATCATATGATAAGAATCAATAAGTACATATACAAATTCCCTTACATGGGAGTACATCATTACATTGTTACAAGCTAACATCAATGCTTCCTTGAATACAATGGAAAGAGTACATCAAGATCACATTACATAATACAATAGATATATAGGTACAATACATAACATGTGCAACTATATCTCGAATCGGTACAAGATCCACAACCTGCTACATAAGGTACATCCTCCAAACTCACGAACAACAATTGGGAAACCCAATGCAGGAAAAAGCACAATCCACCTGACCATGTGGGACCCTAAGGTCCACCCCCTATGCTAGGGGATAACAATAAGGTCCCACCACAAAATAGTCAAGAAGATAGAGGGCTAACAACAAAAGTAAAAAACATGGCTCCAACATAACAAAGAGTGACATGAAATCACATAACAAAGACACCGCTTACAACATTGACTTCACTTCTAGAGGGACACAAGCAACATAAGGAGAACACAAAACTAGGGAATTCTAGATTGTAGTAGGGAAGAGTGTCATCGCATGGTCTTGACATGGGTTATCCAACATACCTCTCACTAGGTCTCATCTCCATAGGGTGACACATGCGTAACCAACAATCCTTTTGTGAGGACAAGGAAGTTAATCTTGCCAACTAGGCCTTCTCACCCCATCCTTAGCCTAAAGGATCACTACAAGCATGGGAGAGGAATCCATTATCTTGTTTACGTGAAAATTACCCATTCCCCCTAGTTCATTATTTAGGTTATCACTGAATTAAGAACTCTTCAATGGGTTGTCCAAGTCACCACCTTTGGATTTGGCCTCCATTGAGAGCCACTCTCCCTACTTGCAACTAGAAGACCCAATACATCAAACAAGGTAAAGCCATCTTGCAAAAATTACCAAACCACATGAACAACCACAAAGAGCGAGGCATGAACCATCTCACACACAATTCCCAACCATAATAGTGAATAAGTATTGCAAGGCTAGAACCCCTCTTGTACACAATTCAAGTATAAAATCAATCTATTATCAAATGAAATAATCAAGAAACCAAAACTAAAGCTAATTCTCCAAGACTCTAGAAGTCTACTTCATCCACTTGCATAAAAGACTCCCTCTTTAACAATAACCCATAATCACCTTAATTCCACTAATCAAACATAATACTCCAGACAAGCATCAATCAAGAATACAACCATGAAATACATTACATACATGAATAGTCCCAAGTTAACACGTTTCTTCCACTTTTCAAGATGCTCATTAATTCAACCAAAAAAAACTCACTCAGTTGGTTGTTTGTACCACAATAACTTGTATTCTAAATAACTATTTACCTAGAGAAATCACATATCTTCTAGTAACTGAAACTAAAAGAAGCCATTATTTTAAAAGATCATCTAATTCAATCATTTAAACTAATTCTATAGTTATCCAATTACATAATATATCATCCTTTTTACTATTTAATATTTCAAAATTCTCTATCTAACATAATCATTTATTTAAAAAGAAAAAAATATACTTTTCCAATATCTAAATATATACACAATTATTCTTTAATTATAACCATGATATATTTATACATAAATATATACATATATAAAATTAGAAATTAGATTTCAATATTCCAAATTATAAGATGACAACAACGTATATACAATTATATATATATGTACATATACATATATATATAGCCTGCATATATATATATATATATATATATATACCATATATATATATATATATATATATATATATATATATATATATATATATATATATATACATGTGAAATAAATATAAATGTATAGCCATAGTTTATAGCTTGAAATATTGCTCTTAATATAGAGAGGAAACAAATATAATATTTATATCAGCGAAGATAATAATTATATACACACACATATATATATTCAAATCACTTCACAATTAGCACATATGTAGATTAAGTTTCAAAACTATATTTCATCGATTACTCAAATATATATTAAATGCATTGGGCGCCCTTATATCGGCTGGTTGTAAGTTAAGGAGTCATTGATTTATATACACCAAACTCTTATCATTACTCATTCAAAATGCTAAGCATATCCCAATGAATGCATGTGTTCTAAGATACCAAGAAATCACATGGAGACCATCTAAGAAATTGATCTATCATCTACTAAATTGCTATGCGTAAAATTGAATGCCATCTATCATATCGACTACCATATATTTAAAGTCAAATTTTATATAAAAGGGATCGAATTCCAAAACTCAATGAGGCCAATGAACTATTGAACCAACATCCAACCCACCAAAATAAGGAAATTGTATTCAACCATCAAGGGCTACAAAAGAAGAGATAGCAAAGGAGATAGGAGAACAAAAAGGAAGGATAAGAGGCATTGGTGCATCCTCTTGAAGGATGAAGAGACTTTCAAGCAAGTTCAGATGAAAATAGCAAGCCATATCTAATGTTCATAGTCTCCACAAAATACAAATTTCTTAGAATGCAAAAAATCAAAGGTTCAAGACAAAAAAAAACAAGCATCCAATAAAAGGTGCAAACTAGGAAGGGGAAACACCTTGCAGAGGATGGAAATCGTTGTGTAAGAGAACCAAAGAAGACGCCATCTCATGGAATACAAAGGTTTTAGTTTAAGTATGAAATGGGTTTGACGAATTTTCAAGTGAATACAATTAATGGATGAAGAAAGATTTAATCTCATCAAATACAATGGTTCCAGACTATATACAATTTCGATTACAATATTTCAAGAATACCATGATTGCAAGACATACCCAAAATGGTTTGGTTGACACTTTGCAAATGCAGTTTGCAGGTGTAAATCAATACAATATCATGTAATGCTATGAATGCAAGACAAGCACAAAATGAATTTATTTAAAAGGATAAGAAGCTTTCCAACTAATGAAATTGGCTGGGACAATAATAAATTTGACGCCATAATAAGAGACTAAAATTGTAGAATATGCACACCTAGAAGCAATCGAAACCTTGAATTGATGAAACATTCCAAAACATAATCAACGAACCAACAATCATTTTCAAAATATAGAGAAAGAAGGATTTAAATTACATCCACCAAAAAAATGAAACAAGGAACAAAATGAAGCCAACCTAGATTCCAATGCTACTGAAACAGAACTAGTTTTGAGGTCGACTTCTACATCCATAAGAATCTGTTTCTTCAAAACCTTAATCTAATCTTTAGTAATTTTCCAAATCCAATTTTTTTGCAACAATCAATCGAAATCCATTATTCAATAATTTATTCTTATAGGAAAAATTCTCGGTTTGAAAATAAAAGTTAATCATCATCCATAATCTCTCCAAAAGATCATTATTATTTTTTTTCCAAAAAGAAGCTGCAAGATTTTCGAACAGAAAAATCAGATAAAGATCTCGCAAAATAACAAGTTTCCAAATGACTAGTAGTTCAAAGTCACGCATGTGCTTTGAACAATTCTTTTTCTATCTTTTAATTTTTTTTTTCTTCTGATTATCCATTATCTCCTTACAATTTATTATTTTATATTATATTATTTTCCCACCTTTTAATTTATTTAAACTCAAAAATCTCCAATAAAACAATCAGTTTCTTTTCGACAATCACTTCAGAGTTGTGCATTCACTTACATGAAAATATTTCCATCTTTATATTGCTTTTACTATTTATTTATTAAACTACTCCATTATAATTCTATTTCATTTTATTTAATTTTACTTTAATTTATTTTAATATACATTATGCACCAAAATTATTAATAAATATATTTATATCTTTTATCAAAATACTTTTACTTGATAAATTATTTAATAAATCAATTAATCAAAAACAAAATTTATTTTTACATATCATAATACTTTTTAACATGTAATAATTCTATTTTAATATGGTAATTAATCAAAAACATTACTCAACCAAATTTAAATCAAATAGACTAACCACCAATCAATACCTAATCACAAAGCGAAGTTGACAATTAAGACCATAACAATACTGACAGACCAATCATCATACGATCAACAATGATAGGGTGAAGCATGGAGAGGCACTACAAACATGCTAACATTTACCTAAGTATTGAAGCCATAAGACTGATTCAAAATGTCAGCTGCCCTCACCATCTCCATAGTTGCACATGTATCCTGTGTCACATCGTCTTGAGTGTCGGTGGGGTCATATGAACAAGTCACCCCGCAAGCCTAACATGAATGGGATGGAAACCTACCACTCGAAGACTTTGCTAGATGGCTTTGTAGTATAGGACTAGCATGCTAGATGACACTCTTGGTCAAACAAATAGGTGATAGCCTAAAAATTGTCTACCTCAACATTCTCCTTTGTGATGGAAGGGATAACAATGTGCTCATGATCCAACCTAGCAAGAGCTCATCTCGCTTGTTGCCTAGGATTCTGTCATGAACCAGGTCTATCTTGAGCCAACCCACCACCTCTCCCCTAGAAGTCCCTCATAACAAAATAATTCAGGATTTTGTTCATGATGAACTGATAGTATAGTTTCCTCAGGAAATATTGTGGGACTTCGCAATTGTTGCATGGTGGGTAACCAAAAACAATGTACCACCTATCCCAAAAAAAATTCAAAATCCCTTGGTGGTGGCACCAATGGATAGGAAACCTCTTCATATTGCAGTCAAGATTTTGATTTGTGCGTGGCTCAGTGAATAATGAGCACAAATATAATTTTGTATTTTTTTGGTCTTTTACATCTTTATATGTCAATTTATCCTGGTAAAATTTCCTAGCCGCCTGCCTCCTATCTTGCCAACCACTTGATTGTTTGTTGATTGCATCTACATGTTTTAAAACTTCTTTAAGTGAATTTGCAAGTGTTCTTCTCTCCATGGTTGAACCTACTGGATCATTCAACCTCATGATTAACTCAATTTTTTTTTTATTGTTTTCAATTACCCCCATTAAATTTTGGTGAGTGTTGAGAGGATGTTGAGGGATTTGTGGAGGAGATTGTTGTGGTTGTTAAACTTGAGGATTTTGTTCATGTTGTTGTTGCTTTGGTTGTTGAGGATTTTTAGGAGGGTTTTGAAGATGGTTTCCAAGATCATTATCATTTCCTAAAAATTAAAAAAATGAATATAGAAAGAAACCTAAAACTAACAAATTCACAACAAAAAAAAACAATCCTTACCTATTCTACCTCCCCATTGACATGGCAAAATCCTAGTGACGAAATAGCAACAAATTGACGAAAAAAATACAATATTATCTCCTCCAAGAACGCGAGCATGCAAGAGAAGGGTTTTTGGCTGTAGGCAACATAAAAAATAGTCCACATAAAAATTTTATTTGCTTTATTTTATTTTATTTTAATAACTCGTAATGTGAGTGTGTTATTCTACACTTGCATTATAGTACAAGAGTGGAATAGGCTAAATGTGGCTGATCCTTAGGCTTGGTCATAGCAATCCATAACACTCTCGCATTATAACGCACTCGCATTATGGCCTTTAGAAGTTTTTAAATTTTTTTTTGCCACAATTTAGCCCCCCATCTTTTTGCACTCGCCCATAATACATTATATTAATCACATTAAGACTCTAAGGTTGGGACACCTTAATCCCAACATTCTCCTACTTTTTGAAGACCTAGCAAGAGTCATACTAAATCATCTACTTAGGTCCCCAAAGCCCATGGAATTGGAACTCCATCTAAACTTCTTTGTGCTCACTAGTTTTTTTAGTACATTTGCAACATTTATCAAAGTGTCAACCTTATCTAAATTCACCTTTCCATCTTCTACCATATCACAAGAAAAATGATATTGAACATCGATGTGCTTTGTTTTGGCATGGAAGGTAGGATTCTTTGCTAAGAAAATGACATTCTAGCTATAGCAGTAGATAGTAATCTATCCTACATCCAAACCAATATCAAAATTTAATATCTTAAGCCAAATGGCTTCCTTACAAGCACGAGTGGCTTCCATGTACTCTTCTTTTATTGTGGATAAACCAACTATGCCTGCCACTTACTCATCCAACTGATAGCACCACCAAACATCATAAACATGTAACCATTGGTGGATCTTCTACTGTCAATGTCACTAGCCCAATCTTAATCGACATACCCACAAATACTCACAGAATGTTGAGATCCAGTAGGATAACCATGAAAACATAAGGCATACTCAGAAGTAATCCATAAATATTTGAACACTCAACTACATCCTAATGTACCCATCTAGGATTTTCCATAAACCGACTAAGGAATCCCACTACTTGGGCAATGTCTAGTATCGTACACACCATAACATCCATCAAACTATCAACAACACTCACATATGGTACTTTGGTCATGTTCTCCATCTCAATAGGATATTTTGGATAAGCACTCATAGAAATCTCCATCCCCTGCATCACAAGAATAGCTAACTATCTACAATCTGCCATGTTGAATCTATCCAACACTAAGTTCACATACTTTCTCTAGCTTAACTAAATATTTTTGTTAGCTTTGTCTCTCATGATCTCCATCCCTAGAATATACCTAGCTACACCTAGGTCTTTCATTTCAAACTATGCTGACAACTGAAACTTCAAATGTGAAATCACACTTTTACCATTCCCAATAAATAACAAATCATCTACATTTAAGAAAATAATGAGAATGCAACCATTATGATTAGATTTATAATACACACAATGGTCAAATTTAGATCTTTGAAATCCCAATGACAACACATAGGTATCAAAATTTTGGTACCACATTCTAGGAGACTATTTCAAACCATAAAGAGACTTGTTTAGTTTGCAAACCAAAATTTCTTTACATTTTTCAACAAAGTGCTTTGGAAATGACATGTAAATTTCTTCCTATAGGTCACCATGAAGGAATGTTGTCTTCACATCCATCTATTCCACTTCTAAGTCATATGCTATTGCATGTGATAAGAGGAACATAATAGATGTCAACTTTGCAATATGAGAGAATATCTCACCATAATCAATTCCCTCCACCTGGGTATGAGTAGGATCATGATGGGAAAAAAAGTGGCGATATGATGGGTATGTGTAGGGTAATGTAGTACATCTTTTTTTTTTTTAAAATTGATGAAACATAAAGGGTTTTAAAGGGAAGTTATGGCTTTCACCAATATAAATTATGATTTGCTTTGAATTTATAAAATGGTGTTATTAGATTTTTCTATTTGAATTCGACTAAAGTGGTCGATTGATGGAAGCTGATTAGAAAAGAACATCTATAGCTTTCCGTCTGCTCCATTTTTTGAATCAAGGTATGTATCACATTCTATTTCACATAACTAGGATTAAAAAAAATTGAATTTCATGAAGTTTTGACCAAGTTAAGGTGGTCAAACTCAAATATAACATAACCACATAATACATGATACACAATACACTTGAAAACCACATAACTCAACATAAAAATCAATAACCCACAAGATCCTATGCACAACATCATATGGTCGCTAAGTGAATCCCCTCAATTCCATCGATATTAGGAATCAGTCTAGTTGGGATTTTTTGCAACTTTAAAGGTTGATCATGCTCTTCTCTATCTGTTATGTCCTTCCTGATTGGTTTCTGGATCTGAATCTATGATTTGTAACCTGTAGGTGATCTCCAATGCTCTCCAAGGGTTGATTACAACTTTGACAACCTTGAATGATTTGCAAATTTGACAATCTTCTTCTTGGAAATTTTAATAGGTTCCAACATTCTTGAAACCAATTGAGATATATTTCTTGGTTCAATTATATCAATTTCAACTTGATCTTCCTTGTTTTCACTTTTAGAAAGAGTTTCTTCATTTATCATTTGTGCTTGTGGAGGTAGATTTTTGTCTACTTCTTGGTTTACATATGTGCCTCTATCAACGCTTTTAGTGGTTTCTTTAGTCTTTTTTGCTATTATGTTCTCCATTTGTATCTGGGGCTTTGGATTCTCCTTTTGAGTAATTTTTTCTTCAGCCTTTTTTTTTTTTTGGGAGGCTTCTTTTTTTCCTCCATATCTTCCTTGTTTTAATAGGAGTTGAGCAATTTTTTGACGAATGAATTTTTTCTCGCATTTTAGGCAGAATAATTTTGCTTCCTCTATTTCTATATCCTACTTCCATATTCTTGCTTTGGTTTTTAGGATGATTTCTTTCAAAATCTCCTTGATTGCAGTGATTTGGATTCTTAAACAAATAGAAGAATTTTTTTCCAGCATCTGGGTATCAATATTTGTCAATGTTCTTATTGTTCTTCCTATTTTTTCTAGGCATTCCTTTATCTAGAACTCTATTGGCATATTGTAAATTCTTATCCATTTTTCTTCTATTTGAAGATTGTGATTTCTAGGATTGAAATTAGGTTCCCATTTCTACTAGTACAGTGGGAATCCATCTAATTTCGATAGGTTGTGGTTTAGGACTTTGTTTTTGGACGAGTCTCTAGATAGAAAAAAACTAATAATAAGTTGTTGGGTAAGAATTTGATCACGTGGTCCTATTTCTAGTTTTCCCTTGCCCATTCCTCTATGAATTTCTTGATTTTCCTCTTTCCAATTATTTTTCATATTATTGTTGCTTCTAGGAGGAAGTCTAAACCTTCTTCCATTTTTTCTTGGACATCAGTTTCTATTGTTGATTCCTATAGTTTCAATGCTTTGATATCTTTTAATTCTTCTAATGTCTTGTGATGTACCTGCCTAAGGGTTCATCATGAGATACTTTGTAATTTTTTTCTTTCCTTAAGCCTCTCTTAGGCTTTGACTTTCCTCCAAATTTGTTTTCTTGATTCCATTTTCCCTTCTAATGTTCTAGGGTTAAATATAGATTTCTCTTCTTTATTGGTTTTCTTTGATTTTTCCACAGCAGAGGGATTGAGTTGGGCCAATTCATGAATCTAGGTCTTGCACTTTCATACAACCATTCAAAGACTGCTTTTTGAGTAATTTTTGGCTTCATTTTTCTTATAAACACGTGGGTTTCTTATAATTTTTTGATAATTCATCACCCTCTTTTGGTCTTGGTTCATTAATTTGTAATTTATTCAGACTTATACACAAGTTCGCAGAATTCATAGCTCAATGATTTTTGAAATCTAATTTAAACAAGAGTTGTGAGCCAGCTAGAGTCCCTGCCTAAAGCAATATTGGATGTTCATGTTTCATGTGAGATGCCATTAATTTAGTATAATTTTTGGATGTTCTAGTTTTTATCTACTCTTTTTTTGCATTGAAATGATTTGTTTTGTGTGAGATGTCATTGCTTTAGTATAATTTCTGGATGTTCTTGTTTTTATCTGCTCTATTTTTGCATTGAAATGATATATTTTGAGGGGTTTTGGGAAGTTTCCCAATGTCCATAGCAGTGCATCATAAGTCTTGAAGTGTGGGTTGCTTCAATATTGTTTTCTTGTTTCATAGATAAATTAACTGTGAGAAGCTTTATTCCTAAGAGAAATGGGGTCTCATGGTATTATGGATTGTCATGGATGGTTGGGAAAAATATATCTTTATAAAATGCACTAGTTTTAAATGCTTTTCTATACAAAATTTGAAAACTAGAATTTGTAAACTATAGAAATGTTAAAATAGTATTGATGTTTTGTATAAACCCTTATTCCAAATTTAATTCTGGAGTATTATGTGACTAATACCCAAAACATAGGGATTTAGGGACTAGTTGGGTTTTGGTTAATGTTTTATCGACCACTGTGGATATTCACTACTTCTTGCATGTTGAAGAAAAAATGTTTAACTAATGGTCTTAGAAAAGAAATAAACAACAGCTGTCCAGTTTGACCACTGTTCAATTTTTAGTTTTGTTTATTATGGTTATCTTGTTGTATTTTATTTATGCCATTGTAAGCTAAATATCTATAATAAGCATCAATTTAATTATAAAAATTTAATAAGAAGGAAGTTTACTTTTAGTTGAATGCATTTTACTTTAGAGATTCTATGAGAATCTATTTTTATTTATGAAGCCAGTGATGAAAGGTTAACGATGGAATCTATGATGTTGCAATCCATTTCAATTAATTATCCTAAATCTTGGAATTCTGGATATCTTGAAATGGCTCCAGTTGTTAGGAAAAGAATTTTTACTTCTTAAGGCCTAAAGAAAAAAAGTAGTACATCAGCAAATTCCTCTCTACCATAAAGAGTTCTACTCAAATTCAATGGTGATCTATGACTACCAGACAATGCAAAATCAAAATAATGGTGTTTGAGACATGAGAATTTGGGGAGTTGAATCGTAGATCCCTCAAGAATAAAATGCATTAATACTTACAAGAGAGGGAATGAAAGATATGCTCGTGTATAGCTACATTTGGCAAAATACCTCAGGTTGCTCTCCAAAATAAAGGATTTTTAAGATAATTAAAATTCTTCACTATTTAAAAAGCTCATGCAGGAATTTATCTCAGTTGTTGGAATCATAGAAAGTTTACATCTATAAACATGAGCCTCGAAGGAATATGAAAGGTGAGCACGTGGTTTGAAGTGAATGCTTATATTGATTATGAAGGTAGAAGCAGGATGAGACCGATGAAATTGAAATTGAGGCCGGTGCCTTTTATTTCAATAACTTCTTATCTCTGCCCATGACTTGATTTTGTCAGCACAGAGTGTTATTTTTCATCACAGCTTGGGTTACAGTAATAGTATAAGAAATTGAGAAAATGAAAAATGACCACTATTTTATACACTTTGATTTTAATGTTTATTTTTGTAATTTCCCAAAATCTTATTTCTTCATAATCCGGTATCCACATTGGCATCTCTTGGCTCTTTATATTGTTCTATATAGATCTACAATATGATTTTCTTTTTGAGGAATGGATTGTAGAACTAAAATGTGTTGATACTAAATGTTGATAGCAACGATTTCCACTTAGAAGCCCTTCACGCTCATTCATTTAGGGCACCTATCGGTGATTCGGATGGCTGAAGCGGGTAAAACTTGTAAATAAAATTTAAAATGTCATGACTGACATTTACTTGGAATAACATATCAAAATCTATGAATCTATAGTTCGGGAACCAAAAAAGCTCTGGCTCATTTGGCAGGGAATCGATAAAACCTTTGGACGCATTTGGATGAGGTTGAATATCAGTTGTGCTCGCAATTGAATCTTTCCGAAGGAATAATGCGCCAGCAATCATTAACTGCTAACTGGAAGGGGCGACGCGGCAGCCCTCTACTGATCAACCGCTTAGCGGCTTACCGAAATCACCGGAGCCAGGAGACGCACTCAGGACCTATGCCATTCAAAATGCAAAGAAGGTTACGCGGTCGCCAAAAATCTGGAAGCTCATCCGCCATCCATAGTTGAACCACATGCGCAATCATGTCGCAGCTGCCAGAGTTTCCCCAAGAAACCTGCGAGATCAAGGCAATTTATTCAGAAGTTGATTTACCACCTACACATTGTCACCTTATCGCCACTTTGAGGATTTGACCAAGCCGCAGCACCTGGCGCCAGAATCGTTAAAGTTAACCTACCCATCAGAAATTGGCCGGAAATGCACAGAAGGTGCACTTTTAAATAGTTTCCAGGGTTGCGTATACAACTCTGCGTAGATCGTCTAAAAAGCCGAATCTCACATGAAAACGATAAGCTATGGTAGAAACTGCACCCATCAGTGACGCGAGAAAAACAATGATAAAATATATCCTGTTTAGTTCTAACTGAACCAAAAAAATCTACTACAAGAGTCACGTTTCTCCAAATATAGTGACAAAAAAATATCCATAGATTGTTTCTACTTATGCAAGATGGTATCCAAATAGAAAAGAAGCCATGATGGACACACATACATGTGGTAGGGATAGCTTCCATGAAGGTTTGAAATTGGTAGGCTCTTGATCCATCTCCATCTGCATTTGTGAATATGCTATACCAAACCAATACACCCACATAAATAATTTGACACCACAAATTCATCCATATAACTAGTACCTTAGTGGATATCCATTCCACCCACATTTATGAAAAAACATATATGAAATGAGAAGAGATGAAATTTAAAATACATTAGGCCAGGATGGTATGTACTACTAATACTACTATAAAAGTCAATATATATGTTTAGATGACTGTTTTTATGGATGTTCAGTATTAAAATATATTCTCCATATTTAACTCGATTGTCCAAATTTTTATAATGTTATGCTAAGTTGTGACTATAAACATGCATTAGAAATGATATATGATAACATTTAACCTCCTTGAGGGTAAATTGACCTATATCTCCTGTCAAGTGTATTTATTAATTTTGATGATGATTGCTTCAGCAAATGTCAAGTTTTAAAATAAGTTATCTGAGCTCTATTTGAGTGTCCTGATTAAGATCTCAACTGTAACACTATATGCCATTAGTTTAGGCCAAAGTCATCTACAACATCTATCAAAGTGTATCTAATTGTTAAAACAAATTTTGCTCTGGATTTCCATCATCTAATTGTAAAAAAATAATTGTTCTAAAATTAGAAAAAAAATTGATTAAACCTAAGATGTAGAAAAATAAGCTATCCAAATAAAACAACCACCCTTCCAAATCTCAACAATCCCAAACAAACCCACATTCTGACCCATCAGAACCACTCCCTAGCTAAAACTACAATTTTAGAACATATTTTTTATTCAACTATTTTTCACATGGTTTGCAATTAGTTCCATAAAAATCATCCCTAGTCCTTGAATTGAAGAATCCCATAAAATGTGAAATTATACAACAACTATGTAGATATGATCCAAATAAAACTAAGCTAACCAATAAATAACCATGACACACTACCAATGGGCTAGAGTGTGATAGAGGTGGATAAAAAGTTCAGATTGATATTTGATGCTTGCATAGCCATCTTATCTTGATCACACTCTTAGATCTCCATAGAAATTTGAATTCATGAACCTTGTAATTGGCATTCTAAAACCAACCTTGCTTCCTCCATGAACGAGATCTTGAGAAAAAGATAATGTAGTTTATATCTGCTCAAAAGATCTCAAATGGAAATAACAAATCATAGATGGCCCTACCATCTGCAGTCTCATCAGTTATGCTTCAATAGCAAGATTTAACTAGGAAATTGAGTAATAAAACAAAGCAATGATTAGTGCTACCAAATTTTTTCTTACAACACATAGGTTAATTTGTAGAGCTTTTGGAGAAAAATTGTGTAGTAGATGAAAAATTCTACTCGACAATCTTTTTCCAAAAGCTTAACTTCACTATTATGGACTGTGAAAGTGTAATGCTCCTAACATATAACTTCTTTACTGGAAAGAGAAAAAATACTCAGGATGTCCAAAATAACAGGCATGCATATAATTACAATCCTTTCAAATGGTTCAACTCAAATGTTATTCATCTGACTATATGCGATAACAATCCTTACCTTTAGAACGACAAACAAAAACTTGCAAGCCAAGATGTGAAGCCTGCCACTCAGGTAGCACTACTGACGCTCTTAGTCCTACTAAGATCTACATGATTTCTAACCAAGAAAAATAAGAAAAAGTAACTTATTATCATTATCATTTCATTGAAAGAAATTCTAATACATAGGCACAACCAACATTACTTTGCCTAAAACAAACAACTAGGTTGTAAATGCTAAGCATGTATTAAGACTGCAAGAAGCTCTCTCAAAATAGAAATAATTAATAATTCCTCAATAATCCTCCTCCATTAAGTACAATTGCAACTAATTCCCATCAGTACAAATTTTTGGTACAAAATAGAAAGTACGGAAATACCTGATAATGCAAAGTTGTTCCTCATTCTGAACGTCCTCAACCTGAAATTTGGTTTGATCCCTGTGTGAACTATTGTTGAGATTGTGGTGTAATGATGAACTGTTGATGTAGTGGAAAAGGTGTTCTATGAACATTGTGGATAACACAAATCTTGATAAATGCTTCATTTTGCATGATTGTGTGACCTTTAAATGCATGTACTAGTTTTTTTTTCTAAAATTTTATAATATATGCCATTTTAGGTACAAGAAAAATGTGCAATGGTAGTTTTGGTAATATATGCCATTTCAAATATAATGAAATCTTTGCAAAAACCCTGCAAAATTGCCATTGCAGTTGTCGTCATCATGTCATACACAACATTCCATGGTCATTCCATTCAAACACACAATGTTGCAAGGTTGTTCTATCCAAACAAATGATGTTGCAATGTTGTTCTATCCAAACATGGAATGGCCTCTTGCAGCTATGGTTTCAAATATGGTTATGAACTTTCATCATTTTACAAGATGCAAATTCTCTTCCATCAAACATGTTTTTCTAGAAATGTCACCACGACAACTGCTTTGACAAAATTGTCAATTTTGGATGTGAACAAATTGTTCAAGCAAGGATGAGGATTGAAGGAAGCTGTGGATATTTTTGTAGAACTGCAATGATAGAAGAAACACAAAAAACAACTAGAAACATTTACACATGTAGAACTTTAATATTAATAAGAATGAACTATTACATAAACTGACTTTTACAGAGCTTCAGCTCTTATACCATGACAATTCTACTTCTACCATCTTACAGCTCTGTGGAGCTAGACTCCATTTGGGAGTAAGTTCAAGCCATACAAGACTCAACAATATATAGAGATTTGAGCATGTGGAGAACTACCAATCAACAACTAACAGTCAAGGCTAGAGTAGATTGAGGAGATAAGATCAAATCTTGATATTTAATGAGGTGGATACTGAGAAGACATGTGCAGTTGGACAATCAATAAGGTAGTTGAGATTAGATATTCCAACACTCTCGCTTAATCTCAACTATGGAAATTGATGCTTCTGCATCTACAATCTTTAGGTTTCGTGGATCGAACCTAGGAAATCCCAACTTTCCATTGGGATGCTCTAAGCACGAGCTCTGGTCTTCCTCACTAGTCCATTGTAGGTTCAGGTGTGATACCTTTGTTTTCTTCAACACTTCCCTTTGTAGTGTAGCTACACTATAGGTGCTTGGGGATCCTAATATCATGGTATTTTACTAGCCTCATACAAACAATTAATGATACTGCATTCAACCAATTATTACCTTATCAATTTTCATGTTCACTTGTTCGTCCTCTTGATCTTCTGATTTCCTTCAGTAGCTTCTCTTTCTCACTGTTCAGATAGCTTCACGTTCCTCCACATTCTCAAATGTCCCCCTTCAATCTGTGACCAAAAGACTATGGTTGCGAAACTCGTATAAAGTAGTGGTGCCATTTGTTGAATGTTCTAGATGTTCTGGCAATTTCTACCAGCTTCCACCTTCTCCACCATCCTCATTAAAGACTCCATCTAGAATGTCGGTGATAAAAGACTAGAAAGAATTGTGAGGAAAATTCTAGAGACTGTTGGATACTCCTGAGACCTCTATAAAAGGAGGAAGATGTAAATATTTTTGACAGGCAATGCAACTAACGTTTTATATCTTTCTTTGCCTTTGCCCACCTCCTACAAGTGGTATCAGAGCTTATGGCAGACGATCCTAGAAATGTCATGAGCAGAAGGCTGCCAAAGAAGCCAGAGATCAAGGGAGCTGCATATGTTGGAAGGATAGAAATCACCATGTAAAGTCCAATTCCTACAAAATCCACTGTATATGGCGGGTTCTGTCTGTGTAAGGAGATTGTGAATAAAAGAAAAGATTGTTGTTAAAAAAAAAAAGGCTTGATTGTAAGGGAGGATGTTTTATGAGGATCGTATGTGAAAGGTGCAGAATATTAAAAAGTTGTGGAAGTAAATGGGAGAATGGAGAAATAAGAAATAGGCTGCCATCAAATGATAATCGAGTGGAAGAAGACACCAAAAAGAAGCTGTAGCTGTTTGCTTGTTGAAGAGACAAATCATAGAGGAGTTAAAAGAGTTGAAGACTGGAGAAGAAGAATTTGCAGATTCAAGAGAAGTCCGAGCAGATCTAGAGGAGCTCAGCTATAGCTGAAGATAAAGAGCAAAGCCATTGGAGATCATGGGTTTTATGAAACAACTGCTGCAGCAGTTGAAGATATGTGAAGTTGCAACTATTTTGAAATTACTCACTCAGAGCAGACCGATCTAGGGAGACTAAGAAAGTGGCAGCTGTTGAAGAAGTCGCAGGAAAAGCCATGACCATTAAGGAGGAAGCAGCTGATTTCAAATCAGTACTAGGGTTCGATGGTTGAAAACGCCCACCGTTGTTTGGAAGGAGACCGTGGCATCCACTGCCAGACAGATTGAAGGCTATGTGGAATGTTGCAGATTGAGAAGACAAGGAGATTGTTTGGGGGATCCTGTTGCCATTTGTGACAGACGTCAGGCAAGATTTTGGAGGTGATCTTGTCACCATTTGTGACAGACGTCAAGAACTAAGTTAAGAGGAGATCCTGTCACCATTTGTGATAGATGAAAGGTTTTAAGAGGTTTTGCAGAGTAAGGTGGGCATCACATAAGGAATTGGTAGTTTGAAACATTATCAAATTGGCATCAAGGATTTGTACAGATCGGAGTAGATTTCAGTCGAAGTCTGTGAGTCTAGCCCAGCTTCACAGAGCTGAAGAAAGTAGTGAAAAACAGCAGATAAAATAAAATAGTGTTTGTGTTTGTATGAGCTAAAGCTCAGAAGATGAAGGACGATGTAATATTTATTTTGGGCATTGCAAATTTTGGTAGAAATTAGGGGGGAGTGTTAGAATGTTCTAGATGTTCTGGTAATTTCTACCAGCTTCCACCTTCTCCACCATCCTCATTAAAGACTCCATCTAGAATGTCGGTGATAAAAGACTAGAAAGAAATGTGAGGAAAATTCTAGAGATTGCTGGATACTCCGGAGACCTCTATAAAAGGAGGAAGATGTAAATGTTTTTGACAGGCAATGCAACTAACGTTTTAAATCTTTATTTGCCTCTGCCCACCTCCTACACCATTAACAGCTACGGCTGTGACATTTTTGCACCTCTTTCAAAAGCAACCTGATCTCTTTTTATGATCTCCAAGTTATAGTGGCTTTTTTAACTCTTCTGCAAATGCAACTACTTCTTTCTTCAAGGGATCTTTCAGATCTGTGGTCTTCCTCTTGTGCTTTCTTCACATGTTACAACAACTTCTACCAAATCTACAACCTACTGGCAACACTCTCCTTTTAGCAGGGACCCTTTAATGTTTTCCTTTGTAGATGCGGTGTAATCAAACAACTAACTCTTCAAGCGGCATCATAAAACACCAATCTCCAAGGCTCTATCTTAGTACCCGAGACATTGATCATGAGGCGCAGAAACTGCATCTGATCTGGCAAGGTCATCATCTCCCCTCTCTGAGTCAGCTTCGACGTCCGCTGCCACAACTCCTTGGAAGCCTCATGCTCCCTATGACGAGTAAATGTGTCCAGTCATAGCACTCCAACTCTCTGGGCGGAAAAAGCTGTTGGTGGTTTACAGCTCGGCTGCAATCTTCGTACATGGCAGCAGCAAATCCTTGCAATGCGACGAGCTCTTTATAAAATAACAGCAAATTCTCCCTCATGCTAATTTTGGTGACTTTTTCATTTGACAGCAGCTTAACCTCAATGAGCGGCTGCTTTTTACACCCACGACTATGGCTTTTGCAGCAGCTGGTAGCGATCTCTTTTTTGTGATTTTTTTCAAGCGATTGAAATCTGCAATTGTAACAACTATCTCCAAGGATTTGGGGCTTCGTACAGCTGCAGCTTGGATTTCTTGGGAGCGGCCCTTTCTCCAGGCGACTCAAGATATTCTCAAACTCTTTAACAGCTAACTCTCCAACAAATCTTCTGCTCTTCAAGGTATTCAGGCTCTAAGATCTTCATCTGGCTCTGATACCAATTGTAGAAATCCAATGGTAGAAGAAACACAAAAACAACCAGAAACATTTACACATGTAGAACTTTAATATTGATCAGAATGAACTATTCCATAAAATGACTTTTACAGAGCTTCAGCTCTTACACCATGACAATTCTACTTCTACCATCTTATAGCTTTGTGGAGCTGGACTCCATTTGGGAGTAAGTTCAAGCCATACAAGGCTCATCAATATATAGAGATCTGAGCATGTGGAGAACTACAAATCAACTGATAAAATATAACACTGCACAGGAAAATAAAGAACAGAGCAACAAAACAGAATTGAGAAGAACTCAAATGTTGCTTATATTAACAGCATAAACTGGTACATATTTATAGTGGCAATACACCCAACAACTTTCCTAAATAATTGGTCACTAATTCAACAGCTAACTGTAGCTGATTGACGGCATGTTGAGTTTTATTGACAGCAAACTATAAGATGGACAACTAACTGAAATCATAAGGGACAGATCATACAGTTAGTTTAATACTCCTATTCAAACTTCTTCAAACTTCTCCTACATGCATAATTGCACAATTGACTGATTCCTTGATGGTGGAGTATTAATTCCAACACCCCCTCTTAATGCTACAACATGAAACTGAAATAGGTGGCCTAGTCAACTGAGACACCCGTTCTAGTTTATTCATTATTTCTAACATCAACAACTAACAGTCAAGGGTGGAGTAGATTGAGGAGATGAGATCAAATCTTGATCTTTAATGAGGTGGATACTGAGAAGACATGTGCAGCTGGACAATTAATAAGGTAGTTGAGATTAGATATTCCAACAATTTTAAAGAGAGACTTCCAAAGCTATGGTGTTACTTTGCAGGAGTGCGCCCGCAGTAAAAATTTGAGATAAGGAAAGCGATTCCGTGCTCACATAACGCACACAGGATTCGAACGGGATACTTTTATAGGAAACAATCTCATTAGCATGTATATGAAATGTGGTAGCTTGGTTGATGCATACCATTTGTTTGAAAAAATGCCTGAACGAAATGTCATTACTTGGAATGCCATGATGACTAGATATTGTAGTTGTGGACAGTATGGGAAGGTTGTGGGGCTTTTTTGCGAAATGCAGTAGGAACAGGTCAAACCACACAGATCTATCTTTGCAAGACTTCTCAAAGCGTGCGTGAGTACCCCACATGTGGAACAGGTGCATGCCCTTGTTATTAGAACAGGTTTTTTATTAAACATGAATACGGCAAGCATTCTTGTGGATGTTTATATCAAAAGTGGCAGCCTGTTTCATGCTTGTCAAGTGTTTGACTACATTCCTAAAAGAGATGTCATTTCTTGGACATCCATGGTTACAAGATATACCCAAAATGAGCATGGAGATGAAGCCTCTGATATTTTCTATGAAATGTGCCAGGTGTGAAGTTTCACATTTGTGAGTGCCCTCACTGCCTGTGGACGTCAAGGTTCAATCGAAGAGGGGATGGCAGTCCATGTCAATTGTATTAAGACTGGGGTTAGTTATGATGCCTTTGTGAGGAGTGCATTGACTATCATGTATATGAAATGTGGATAGAATAGGCATGTAAAGTGTTTGGGAACAATCTTGAACAGAATATGGCTTCTTGGACTACCATGAATGCAGGATATATGCAAAACGTGTGCTCAAAGGAGGCCCTAAATCTCTTTCACCAAATGCAAGGTAAGGGTTTAAGATGCAACCAACTTACCTTTGCAAGTTTTCTTAGTGCATGTGCCGACTTGATATCTATTGAAGAGGGCAGGCAGGTACATACCCATGTCATTAAAACTGGCTTTGAGCTAGCTATTTGTGTGGCAAACAACCTTTTAACCATGTATGCTAAAGGAAAATGCATAGATGATGCACTAAAAGTGTTCACAAAACTGCACGAACCAGATAGCTTCTTATAGCTTCTTATGGAGTGCCCTGATTTCGGCATATTCACAAAATGAAAAATGTGAGAGTGCTCTGCATCTCTTTCGTGAAATGCAGCAAGAAAACATAATGCATGCATGAAATGCAAAATGTGGAAGCACAAACAAGGCACGTGAACTGCTTTTTATAATTCCATGCATTCAGCTCCAGAACCATGTGCCCTTTGCGAAAAAATGGATGAAACATTAGGAAGTCATGTTTAATACATTTCCCTCTTTCGTTTTTATTGGACGGCCTTTTCAATTTTATTTTTTCAGAAATCTAAACCCCCCGAATATTAGTTGTTGGCCAATAGCGAGCTAAATAAATCCACAATTTTCCTGCAAGAAAATAATAAAAAAATGACTTTGGTTTAAACGGGTGTATAACTGCCCACATGATTCTCGATGCATCAACTAATGCAATTTTTACTCCATCGAAAACATTAATCTCCACCTTTAAGTGATTTTTGAAATAATGAAATCTTAGTTTTAAGAAAGTCATATCCTTTCATTTTTTTCGACCAAATCTTATTTTTAATTGATCATCTCCTATCTTCAAAGGATGTATCATTTAATACTGACTTCCTTAAAAAAAATTGCATAATAGTCACAACCTATTCAAATACCCTTCTTTCATGACTTCTACAAACAAGTTTCTTTCATAACCTGCACGATGGGGCTTGAAACTAAAAGAGAGTAAATCTTATAGATGTTTGTTTTCGACAAAGCAACCTACAAAGATGCCCTTATATTCCCAAATTAGCATTTTCTGTGGCCTTTCACTCCTTGTGCTTCCCCGCCTCATAGCTTCCTATTCACAACATGGCAAAATTGCATATTGTACAGGGCTCTTGTTTGTAGTGACAATTTTGTTGTAGGTGCTCAAGATGTGTTCTCTAAAAGCTCATAATTTCTAATAGCCTACCACTTCAATGCAAGCTGCTAAAATAGTCATACCAGGTAGAGCATATAGGCCATGCTACCATACAAATCAACATGTGGATTGTGTTAATAGGGCTAATATGCTCTCTTACTTTGCATAATACTATTGTAATTTCCTTTCCTTAACCTTTTCCATATTCTTCTCAGATACCACAAAATTAGATGGATGCTTATCCGTTATTCCAAAATTCCCACTTTGGCACAAGTAGATTTCGCTAACAAGGTTATAGAGTTTGGCTTTACACCCGCCAATTGAATTTTTCTGGAAACTTCTAAAGCCTTTTCAACAAATTTATTATTTTCCTATAGTTGCCATTCCATGAGACCATATTTCTTTGAAACATTATGTCAATGGTTCAATTCTTCCACATTTTGAAATGCATAAAAATTTCTTTTCTCTTGGGAATTCTGTCAAATAGTTTATGCTCTGTGTAAATGCTTCTACATTTTACATGCATGAATTAAAACCCTCCAAAGCCCCCATTTTGGCGCAGGAAGGTAAGATGTTGGAAAATACGTGGAGTTTGGCTATACACCTATTAATCACATTTGAATTTTCATTAAATCCATTTTGTTCATATGTTGCAATCATGGCATTCCTTTAGTTTGCATGCCTTGTCTATGCTTCTGCATTTTATAATTTGTATACTTGAAATAAAATCCATACCCATAGCTAAAACTTCTCTATTCATGTAGGGAGGATGTTGGTGTAGGTTGAGAAATACCATTTCACAAATGTTAGTTGCATTTGTTAGTTGCTTATTTGACAATATTGCATTCCTTAAGATCATGTTTATCATGTATGGCTACTATGGTGTCTACTAAAAATCCACATTTCTTTACATTTAGTAGATGTTCATTTCTTTTTATCATACAAGGAGGACATTGAATAAATTATGAAAGATGGCTTCACCTACCATTGGCATTTTTTTCGATGTTATGATATTTATTTGAAATAAATGAAAAAAAAAACTTTACAAAATAGAGATATGTTAGTTTAATATTAACAGTTTTGATGATGTAAGTTAGGTCGATCTATTAGTTGGGGGTTGATGCAAATCTTAGTGATAGAAGATCGTATTTTCTACCAGTCTTATGATAGACTATTTGACAAGGAGTTTGATAAAATATGAGAAATATAAACATAGTCTTATTTGTGTTTCATCATAAATTAGTTATGACTATCTCTATTTAAAATGGGGGCCTACGAATTTGACAACTAAATTATTTAGGAATATATGAAATATTGTGAATTGGAGAGATCTATAAACATGTACATGTAAGTGGATATTGTGAAAGTGTGATCTAATATGTTGAAATATAGTATAAAAAGGTCCAACATTGATGTTCAAGACTCTTTTTAGCTTTTACATTACAAAACTACACTTAATGATTTCAACCTTTTGAATATTTAAAACATTTTGTTAAAATTAACACTACATCAACTTAATCAATTTTTCATACACCTTAATTGATTGTCTATTGCAAGTTGTATGGTTTTAACAAAAAAAGTCAATGAGAATAAATTTGGGTTAAGGATCACCAGTCATTAAGTCATGTTCATTTTTGTGGAATACTTTTTGAAATATGGCTTATTTTCATTAAGGTAATCTAGTCCTTCCACTTGATACATTTTTCTTCTTTTAGCTCATTCTTCTCACTTATAATACATATAAGATATTGAGTATCAATATAATATTATCATCTAGACACCAAAATATAGAGACATGGATTATACATTTCTCGGTGTGAGAATTGAAAAGAGAGGACGTAGCTTGTGAGTTCCTGTATTTATTATTGTTTCATAGTCTTCCTCATGTCCTATTGGCATTTTCAACTCAAAGTTTTGAATGGTCCTCCCAATAACCAATGAGGCTATTGTCACCGCTTGTGTCCATCCTGCACACAACCTATTCCCTGCTCCAAATACCATGTTCCTATAAATATCCTCTTCTACTGGAAACACTAGTTGTCTCTCTGGTTTCCACTCCTCTGAATTTTTCCATTCTCCTTCATAATTATTTGCTCCCCATATATTAATTAATATCTGAATAATAAACAATAATAAACAATTAATAAATCATCAAAATAATTGAATACATTTTAATCAAATAAACAAAACTTAAAATAAGTTGTTTCAGCCTGAGTCCAATTTCATAAAATATTGTGTAAAAACTAATGATCTATAAGCCCTTTTGAGAATAGAGGATTAGTACCTCCCATCCTGCCGGAACATGGTAGCCGTCAATTTCCACATCTTGATGGACGATACGCAACGGCACTAGAGGCAAAGGAGAATGTCTGCGTACTGTTTCATAAAATATTGCTTTAAGATATGGTAACTTCACCAAATCCTTTTCCTCGACTGCTTTCTTTCCACATACTTCCTCTAACTCTTTGTAAAGTCGTTCCTGTCGTTGGCATTGTAGGATTTCAGAAATTTTCATTCAAAAAGAATGGCTTTATTGATAAAAATGTAAAAGCTTTTACATTTGTACCTGAGCGTGAGGATGCTTGGCAAGGTTGAAGAAAGCCCAGACCATAGCCACATGACTTGTAGTAGTGCTTTCAATTACAGGCTCCCATATTGCAGTCTCTAGCTGTTTCTCACTCAGAACCTCGCCTTCCTTCAGCAGCATGTCTAGATATCCTTTCGACACCTGCACTCATTAATGCATTTCATCATCAAAGACATAACTAGAAACAACAGAGTCAAAAGATACTTGTACATATAAGCATATTAAACCGACCAAGGATCTTTGTTTTCTGTGAAACAAGATTTTCATAGCCGTGTTAACATGCATATAAATAGCAGTACCAAATTGACCATCAATATACACTTATAGCTGGTGCTTTTAGGTGAAGTCCCAAAAAAGACAGAATAAAAGGTCTAAAATAATTATTTTTACAAGAAAAAATAAAGTAATATGACCAATAGTACTTGTTTAGATAGAGGACTAAAGGGTTTTAGTGAAATTAATGTACGGAGGTCATGGTAGAATGCCAAGCTACCTTTCCCGAGGATAAAAGCTCCCTCTCTTGGCGAATAAGAGCCCTCACAATTGCTGACCTCCTCCTCGTTACATCATTTAACATATTCTCTAATTTTGTGTTAGGAAGCCAACGATTTATTAAAGGAAGGAAGTCTCTCCAATTGATTTCGAGAGCAGCAGTTGCAGGATCCCCAATTATAAGTTTGTACATGTCCTGCACCGACACAACTTCACTGCCCAACTCTTCAACGTGTAAGGGTTCCACAGTTCTGCCTATCACCTGTAATCCAAGCCAAATTAATTCAATATTTTTAATGTAAATTAGAAAATAACAGGTGGTAACCAGTCAACTACTGATAATTTATCAGTTCAACTATCTTTCTACCATTGGACTACTGAGGGTTTTTTTTATCAAAAAAGTTACCAGTTAACCCAACAGGCATTCTGCCACTTTTGTTTATGAAAATTACAAATGCATTTGATGGATAAGCCCTTCCAAATTTCAATACCAAACTACAATTACTGTAAGTTAAAATGTTGCATTTATGACCCTTCCACATTATAGGTTACTGTGCTATGGGAATTACTTGATTTAGAGCGAAGGGAAACAAGTGATCAAGAATGATTTTGCTCATGTTCACTGTATTGTTGCAAGCCTCCTTCAACTCAAGATACATGGAAGTTATTAGCTTCTGCACCATTTCCTCTCGCATGAATGCATTATTTCTCTGTTTACACAAGTAGATGTAACATATGTTATGAGGAGTGAAAAGGAGAAAAATGTTATCAAAAACAGGGAAAAAAGGTTAAGGTACTTGATAAGTAGATGGGCATAAAAGTATGTTGCTGAGCGAAAAGGGGATGAAGAAAATACTTGAGGAGTTGTTCCGAGGAGGTGTGAGACCATGAGCTTCTTCATTAAGCGATGATCTCTTCCATAGTCAGACAAGGCCACCATTGTCTTATCCAACGACAGCACTTGCAAGGCTGTCGTGAGATTTTTCGCTGTAATAGATGAATGATGGTCTGTCATGGCCTGCAACACACATTTATAGTTTTAAGGACTGTGATTTATAATAATTTCTATTTCTAAAAAGAATGGTTTTATAAAAACGCGTTGAAAGCATAGAGTTTAAAGGTAACAAACACACATCATGTGTTGTTACCTTTTATGAAGTGATATGCCATCGAAACAGCAGCAAAGATGTTGGAAGCTACTTACCTGTCTGCATGATTTGGCTGAGTTCAATACAACAACAGCAGATGAAAGGCCTGTACGGACAGAATAGACTGGACCGTAGGATTTAGCCCAGTGGTAGAATGTTCGATGAGGCATCTTATCCTTGTGCAGAACAAGGTCCCTCACAACCATCCATACACTCACACCTGCATTCTCAATTTCTTCAGATTCACACATTTTCAAATTAGGGAACAAAGACGAGAATACGAGAAATATAAAGCTAACCTGGGGGATATTTCTTCTTCTTTGATGATCTAGATTTGATAGCAGTGATAATTAGTAAACCCACCACCACTAGAGCCTGAATGGCAGTCCATGATTCAAACAAATAATACTCAGACATATTGCTCAACCAGTAAGTATTCACTTGCCAGAGATACAAAATATGAGCTCCCCCACATCATATATATAGGTAAAGTATGACTAATTAATTAAAACACTAAGTGCTTATGATTATGCTAGTTAACCCGTGTCCTCTTTACCAAACCCAGGTGATAAATGCTCCCTTATGTCATGAGGGCCAATTATTTGTCGCTGACAATGAGAGTTTAAAAGATTTCCAAACAAATAATAAAGATGACAATGAATTGTGTCGTGTTATATTTTTCCATGTTGATGATGGTGATATATTTTGTGCTGATAGTTTGATAGTTTTAATAGTATTGTAGTTATATTATTTTAGATTTAATAAAAATTAAATGTAATTTTTCTTAATAATAGTATTTTAGATCAAATTGTAGAATATTGCATGTCTATATTTTATAAATGTTAATGTATTAATAAAAAAATTGCAATAATCATTTAAGAAATGTCACATTAATGTTAATTATTATTAAAATATATCGATAAATAGTTTTAAATTAAAATAAATATAATAATAAAATGATTGTTTTAATTTTTAATTTTTGTATCAATAATAATATTGTTATAAATATAAATTATATTGATATTGTAATTGTATATTTAAGATTCATTAAATAATATTATTTAAAAAAATGATAAAACATATAATAAATAATTTATTTAAACTAATTTATTTTCTATTTATAACAAGGTATGGAACATTATTTCATGTCCGTATACATAAAAACTAATCATAATGGAAACATGATCCAAGTGTAGGCATCAAATGATCCCCTCTGGGTAAATTGAGTTTTGATTCAATATTTCAAAAGGAAATTTTAGCATATTTGGTATTGGTTATTTAATTCAAGATGAGCATGTTAAAATGATTAGTGTCACTTGAAAAAAACTTAGCGATGACATGCGTAATGAGGTTGAACTCAAACCTTCGTTCTTGGATTGTAAATTTGTGAACTATATTGAACTTGTATGGCAGAGATTGAAGGATATTTGATGGTGGTTGTTAATACCGTTAGAATTAGAAAATGATTAGTTAGAAAATCAAGATCCTCCAAAATACCTATCATTTTTTCAACTTATTGAAGAATTACACTCTCAAATACATTTGTAAAGAGATTAATGGGGAGGCCAATATCCTATCTAATTATGCTTTTGAGATGGCATTGGGATGTGCAATTAACAAGGTGGGTAGTTGGGTGCCACTTAAATCAAAATTTGATACATCTTCAAGTGCACCATCAAATCCCCCTTGTGGCACATAGTGTAAGCTATTGGAGGTTGATGGAATTAATAAGATTTTATTGTGCATTGTATAATATCCATCTCTTACTTCCTAAAATTTGGATGGTAATCATGAATGTGATTGCTCTATACTCCATTGCATTGTAGAGGGTATCTAATATTGATTCACATGAAGAAAATGGGCCTCTCTTCCATGTATTGACTAGAAATATATTTATTGTTTGTTCTATAGCAAGTGTATCCTAGCATTTGGGATTACTCAAAGGTAAGTAGGGTTTTTATAGAAATCTTAGCATAACTCATTTATTTTGCTACCTTTACTCTCCTTCATTTCCCACAAAATCATGGATACGTCTATTAGATTGGTAAGAAAAAAAGGTAGATGACATTTGTTGGGGGGATTATCAAGTTGGGCCCAAAATGAGTGTTCAAAACTAGGAGAGGAATTATATTGTTTATGCTCCAATGGATTCTCAGGGAGGAATTTATGATTGTTGATAACTACTACTAGGTAAACTTAGATATTGCTTTGATGATTATGCTTTTTTTACTTGAACATGGTGAGGAGAAACATGATCAAGAAGATGGCTATTACATTGGGTAAGAATTATTTGCTTGGGGGTTTGTAGATATTCTTCAAGTAGTTGTCTTTGGTTTTGGTTGCCCCCTATTGCTAGGTTATTGGTTATTAGGGATGGGGTGGTGACTAGGCCATGGTGCTCTTACATTCTCTCAACATTCACACATAATGGGGCTCACAAGAGGAGGAAAGTGTGGAAATGAATCAAATTTCTCAAATAGATACTTGAATTTACATTAATAGATATCATTACATAACTCAATTCCTTGATTTCTAATAGCTTCAAGAATAACATGGAGATCTAACTTCTCTTTTCTTTTTCTTCTTGCATTGCATAGATATAACTTTATTATGTTAGGGCATTTTGTATATTACTACCCCTATCGTAATGAGTTGGTTTTTTAGTTAGGTTTATAGGAGTATTTTGTATTCTAGCCCTTTATTATGATAGGTTGGTTGAATATATAGGACAGCAGGGAACCTTTGATTGCTAGCCATTGGTGTGTCTATGGTGTCTATGGTGTCTGCTGAAATATAAAGCTAACCCGATGGATATTTCTTCTTCTTTCATGATCTACATTTGATGACTATGATGATCAGTAAACCCACCACCATTACTACCCGAATGATAGTCCAGGCTAAATATGATGATAATATTGGGACATGTTGCCAACCAGTATTTACTTAATAGAAATGTGAACACAAAATATGAGCTCCCCCAGGACATATATATATGTGCAAAGAAGGCTAAATAATAATTAAAAAAATGTCTCAGATGATTATGTAAATTAAGCCGAGTCCTCTTTACCAAAGCCATGTGATCAACGGGAGAAATGATCCTATACACAATCAGTAAAGATGCTGGAGGCTATCATTTGTCGCTACGTTTGTAAGATTCCCCCAACAAAATTTTTCTCGTAAGATGACGTGGGTGTTTAAATAAGTTTTACTCGGTAAAGTTTATTGTTATATTTTTAGTCATACGTGTATACAAGACAATCATGAAGTAATGCATAATCAATCAGTTGTACTTTTCTTCTATTCATCTTATTTTATTTTTTTGATCCAACAAAAATCATTCTTGAAATATATTTTTCTTGAGTAGTTAAAGATAGTCTTATACTTTGACTTCCATGAAATTAAGAAAACTCAATATTTTATAATTTGACTTCCATGAAATTAAGAAAAATCAATATTTTATAATGGTAATGCATAACCAACCAATCATACTTTTCTTCCATTCATCTTTTTTTTTTGGTTTGATTCAATGAGAACCATTGTTCAAATATATTTTTCTTGAATATTTAAAGATAGTCTTCTACCTTGACTTCCATGAGATTAAGAAAACTCAAAATGTCCCATGTCCTTTCTACACTTGAAACAATTTCCTCTAAATGATTTCCCACCATTTCATTTCTAACATACCTTCCTCTACCTTTCTGATATCCATTAAATATTTCATTATAGTATTAATTATCACCTCTTTTTTCTTTAATATCTTTATTAATATGTCTTCTACCAACACCTTTATGCCTTCCTCTATAGATTCTACTACCTTTTCCTCTATCCTTTTTGTCTCATCTCAAATCTTTTATTCAACAGATCTTTTATCTTAGGGAAAACTAATCAATCTATTTATATATCTTGTCACTTTTATTGATTATATATTCACTATAGCTAGAACTAATTGTTAACTTATATAATTCTTAAGTATTTAATAACATATTATTTTTTCATCTCAAATTTAGCAATCTTTTCAATAAATGCAACTAATAGTTTGTAGCTATAAAATTAATTTTCAATTTTCACATCATCATATTCCATTTTATTATAGTTTCTTACATCTCCAATTTATTTCTAATTATACTTGTTTCCACCACATTGCAACATGTCCTTTTAATTTGAATTTAGTAAAGAAAACCCTTTTAGGACCTAAAATTTCCTCATACTTAAAGTATTTTTCTAGATAATGTTTCTAATCTATTAATTCTTCATAATTCAAACATCTCAAATAATTAAGAATATTAATTATATTGGCTTCTTACCAATTTTTGAAATGGATTTCAACATATTTATCCAATCTAGAGATCTTTCTCTTCTTATTCTTCTATAATAGTTTGGTATCTATCGAATTCTCTTATACATATTTCTTCTTCTTTTATTTTCTTCTTTATTAGTCTAATTGTGGCTTTATTGTATCCTCCTCATTAACATCCAACTATATTTATTCATTCCTCATTTTTTTAAATATTCCTTTTATCCTTGTAGTAATGGTAACAAAACCTTGGCCTCTACCACTCTTTGTATATACATGCTAAATTTCTAATCTATTCCAAACTACCTCAAATTTGGTTATTTGTTTGCAAGTAAATTTCCTTGATATATGTTCTACTCAACACACAATAGTGGAAGATATCTAATATTTCTTTCTTTCCTTAGGATAAAGATCTTACTTTGATACAATTTGGTGTAGTCATGGATATAGGGATCAATTGATAGCCATCCAACCATATATCAACAAAACACTTGATAGATTAAAAAATTGGAATAAAAATATTACATTGAATGAATTATTTATAACTCTCTTATTAATTTTTAGTTTGAATTAAATAAACAATCTTTGTTGAAAGGGCTTATAATCGAATGAAACCTCAATTTTTAATAAGGAATTATAAGAAAAATTAATATATGATTCTCCAATCGTAGTCTTATAAGCTAATATATGTAATATATGATGCTCTTGTACACTCTTGAATTAATGTTTCTTCTCATATGTTATTAATCCTTTCCATGAGGAGCTAGTATACAATTTCAGGTGATTGTTTTAGTGATATAATGCTTGGGAAATTCTATTTTTATCATTGTTAGAGTGTGTATACAACCAATCCCTAGATGATGAAAATATCATTTATTTATAAGAGCTATCAAACTTCTAAAGTGGTCTCATGAGTTAAAATTGTTAGAAGTGAAGATGAACAACTATAAAATAGAAAACTCCACTAAGAAGAGAGACTCATATTTATATTATCTTCAAAATATATATTATATATATGTAATACTTCCTATCTCCTCTCCAATATTCAATCATTTAGCACTTGCAAATAGTGTCTTTTTGCTCTTGCTAATTATACATCCATACTACAATATTAAGGCTTATTTATATAGCATCTTCACCCCCTAAATTGGGTGTCCAAGCTGGTTATCATATCCCATTACCTCCCTTGGATAAATTTAAAAATTTTAATCTATGAGATAATGTAGGTTCCATTATTCACCTACCTAATTTGGACATCTGGTTGGTATTAGTTTCTAACCAATTTGGGTGGTTATTTTTATAATTGTGAGTTATTTGATCTAATAATAGCCACCCAAAATGACAAAAAAAAGATCATAAAAACCCCCTTAATAAGTTGAATTCCCAAAATAAACTTATCCTCCTAGATTCCCTCCTAGTAAATAGTAAATCATTATCGATAAAAAATAGTTATGACTATCGGTAAAATTTTTTTATTGTAGTAGTAAAAATTAATTATCGCAATAGTAAAAACCCTAATGGTAAATTTTTTTACTACTTATGATAAACCCCTCATCCTTACAAATAATTTATAAACAACATTAGGAGTAATTAAATACATAGGATTTAAAAGGTTGATGGCATCTTAATCCTAACATTCTCCCACTTGACATCATACATTGTAAATACATATATAAGAAAACATAAGTCAACTAAGTACTATGAACAAGGCTCATGACCTCCATACACCACATGTACAATTTTCTATGCTCATAGGTTTAGTAAGTGAATTTGTAACATTATTTTGAGTGTCAATCTTATTTAGCTCTATTTGTCCAATAACAATCATTTCACAAAAAAATCATTATACATGGGTCACACATTCTTAATTTATGCATGGAACATAGGATTCTTGGCCAAAAAATTGAACTTTGTCTATCACAACCAATTTCAATAGTCTTGTGATCAAAACCAATACCCATTCACAATATAATTTCTAACCATTTCCTCCTCCTTAGAGACATGATTAACATCCATATTCTCTACTTTGATGATGCATAAAGAAACCATAGGTTGTCTCTTACTCATCCAACTCACTTCTACTCCAAACAAAGTAAACACACATCTAGTAGTGGACCTTCAAATTTTGAATTCACCTAAAATCTTTAGTTTTATTAAAATATTAATATGCACCCTCTTTTTATTCTTTATCCTCATTCCCAAACCCATATATTTGTTCTTCTCGAGGTTTATCTTCCTTCTTAGTCTCAAATTGCACTCTTTTTTCCTTATCTTTATCTTTCAGTTGTACAAGATTGGAAATAGCTCTAAGTTCCCTAAAAGAGCACATCAATCTATTATATATAATTTTCTTGGCTAGTGGATTTCATAGTTCATAACCCTTAATATTCTTACATATCTAATGAAAATAGACCTTTCAACTCTTCGATCCAACTTAGTTTGCTTTACTTTAGGCATATGAACATAAGCCTCACAACCAAAAACCATGAAATCTGAAGTATAAGTTTTGATTACCTATCCACACTTCATTTAAGGTATAGAATCAAGATCCTTACAAGGAGATCTATTTAAGAAGTAACATGAAGTACTCACAACTTTTTCCCAAGAGTATGTTTTCCAAATTTGAACCACTTAACATACTTCTAGATTTTTACATAATTATTTGGCTCATCCTTTCTTTCACCTCATTTTGATGAGGAGTGTATGGAGTATTCTTTTATCTAAGAATTCTTGCATTCTTAAAAAATCATCAAATTCCCTAGGACAATATTCCCCTCCATTATCATATATAAAAAGCATTATGTTATAATCTAATTGCTTTTCAATTAAGGCCTTAAATTCTTTAAACTTAGTGAGAAATTTATATTTATGTCTCATAAAATAAATCTAGGTAAATCTTGAAATATCATCAATTAAGGACAAAAAATATATAGACTTTCCAAAAGATTCAATATACATAGGACCAAAAATATCTGAATGAATAACCTCTAATTTAATCTTAGCTTGATTACTACTTGAAGGGGAAAATGATTTTTTTTGTTTACTAAACATAGAATGTTCATAAAACTCAAAATTCTTATTAGAATAATAAAATTCGTCTAAATTATTACTTAAAATAGTCTTTACACCAAACTAACTTATGTGGCCCAATCTACCGTGCCATAACATACATGTATTTTTAGTTTTCCCAGTTACATTGGTAGAATTCAAAATAGTGGTATCATCTAGCTTAAATAGAGTTCTCATCCTTATCCCTCTCGCTATCACCAAACCCCTTTTCACAAATCTGCAACCATTCTTATCAAATATTACATGCATACTTGAATCATTTAACTTAGAAACTAAAATTAAACTTCTAGCTAATAAAGGAATATTTAAAACACTAGGTATAGTTTTTAACATCCCATTACTGAAACAAAATTACACCTTTCCTCATCCAAAAAATGGATATGAACTAATATCCCCAAGGCATACTTCTCCTCTATCATATTCTTCACTTATGGAAAACCACTCCTTCTGAGGAGTCATATGATAAGAGCATACTAAATCAATCAACCAATGTTCATTAGATATAATATTTCCTGAAGAAATCAAAGCTTCCTCTCCTAAATCAAAGGACTTCTTTGTTGTGGAATCCCACTATTTCTTTTTGTTTTTGTATTCTTGAATTACATGTCCCCTTTTCTATAGTTCCAACACTTAACTCTATTACTTTTACCTAGAGTCTTGGATATACTCTTGGACTAGTCCTTAGGCTCCTTTAAATCTCCTTTACATCCAATTCTTTCCTTGGACCTTCCCCTAACATGAAGAGCATTTGATGAGTTATCCATAGCCTTACTTCTTATTTCCCATGACAATAGTGTTGCAACAATAGCATCCATCTTTAAATCTTTGAGATTATCATTAATAACAAAGATTAAATGCTCCCATGACTTAGGAAAAGAAAAAATTAACATGATACACTTATCTTCTTCATCTATCTTAATATTATCTGAAACTAACTGGCTCAAAATAAAATAAATTGTACTTAAATTATTTTCTATCAAATCACCCTCCTTAATTGTAAGAGAAAATAATTTTCTTCTTTAAAACAACTTATTTACCAAACTCTTGGCTTTGTAGATATCACCCAATTTTTTCCATAGATCGTATGTTATTTTCTCCTTAGAAACATTTAGTAGGACAAAGTCTATAGGACAAATATGGATGGTTTCTTGTGCTTTATTATCCATCTTATCCCACTCATCCTAATCTATCTTGTTTGGTTTCTTTTTCATTGTTGTTGTCAACCATTGATCCCTTTCTTCAAAGGAGATCCTCTATTTTCAACTTCCATAGCTCATAGTTGGTTCCATTGAATTTTTCAATATCCAATCAAGATGAGGATGTAGCCATGACTTCTACATAAATATGCAAAATAAATTCAACCAGAACTCTCAGCACAACTAAAAAATCCTTCACACTTCCAGCCAAGAAGCAAACATAGCTAGGCATTGATACCAAATTTTAGAAATGAAGATGAACAACCATAAAATAGAAATATGATTTTAATTTTAAATTATATTTTATTTAGTGCACAACTAAATGGAGAATGCAATAAAATAGATCAAAACATCAAATAAATATAGAAGAAAAGAATTAAACACGGTTTTTATTTAGTGCACAACCAAATGGAGAATGCAATAAAATAGATCAAAAATCAAATAAATATAGAACAAAAGAATTAAACACATAACACAATGTTTACATGGAGAAACCATTTTGATAAAAAAAACTCCACTAAGAAGAGAGACTCGGATCTTTATTATATTCAAAATAGAGATTGCATACAATATTTCCTTTCTCCTCTTCAATATTCTATCCTTTAGTACCTAAAAATAGATTTTTTTCACTCTTTCTAATTACACATCCATACTGCCATCTTAATTCCTATTTATATTGCATTTTCACCTCCTAAATGTAGCATCCAAGTTGGTTATATGAAATCCTACTTCACATCCTTTGTATAAATCTAAGTATTTAATGAATAAGATAATATAGGTTGCAACCACTTTACTCACCTAGCTGATTTGGACATATGGTTAGTGTTAGTTTCTAACCAATTTGGATGGTTATTATTTATAACCACAAGTTGTTTTATCTTTACTAATAACCACCCAAAATGAGAAAACAACCTCCTAACAACCCCCCTTAAGAATTTGATACCCAAAAAAACCTTATCCTCCTAGGTTCCCTCATGGTAAATAGTAAATCATTGGTGATAAAAATTAGTTATTGACCCCTAGTAAAAACTTAGTTACTATACCAATAAGACTTAATTATCGTAACAATAAAACCATTATGGTAAAAATATTTATTGTTGATGGTAAATCCCTCATCCCTTACAAATGATATACAAACAACAATAGGATTAATTAAATACATAGGATTTAATAGGTTAACGAAACCTTAAATTTGTCCCATGAGTTAAAATATTGTGTGACCTTTAGACTAAATTGTACAAATTTTATTTAATATAATTGGGATGATTTTCTTTCAAGAAAGGGTAAATGATCCATGCACTCATGGGTAAACCCACAAAAGTGGTTTACAATTGAAGTGAGAAGCAAAATTTGAAAAAAATTATTATAGCAAAAAAAAATATTTGAAACATTTCATTTGGAAACGATTGCTTGAGAGCCTAGGTTTAAAGTGAACCCATATTTAATAAATACCCCACCATTCCCACAAAACAAACATGAAACCCCTTTTGAAGGCAGTTCAAATGAACAAGATTCGAATGAACCCTGTGGTTCCTTGAACCCAGGGAATTCACTCAGACCTCTCTACACTTTGGTTTGAGAGAACTCCCCTTTTCCCACAACTTCACACTCTAAAGCACAAAAAAAACATATTTTTCCCTTTGAGCTAGGGTTTGAGGATAAGAAAATGGAGGCGATCCTAAAACCTTAACTTGAATCAGGTGATCCCTGGGAGATATGAGCTATCCATCGAATATAATTTTAATATGCTTTGGTTTTACTATATTTTTTTTTATTAAACATAGGTTTTTCACCAAAAATCAAGCTCTTAGTTCTGCACATGTGCAAAAATAATAGATCTCCCAAAAATTCCAAGAATTTAATATGAAGATTACACAACAGATATTGAAGTCCTTGATCCAACAAAAATAAAATTAGATTTCGATACATACACAAAAAAAGTTAAGCATTATCTGATTAAGCTTTAATATGCAGATTATGAGTGGTTTTACTTGAAGGAAACTTGATTAGGAACCAAAAAAATTCAATAAAAACACTATCTAACAATTGGAAGCACTAGATATCAAAGTTACAAATCCCAAATTTTAAATAGTTGAAATTTTTTATCCTTCATGGAAAAAAAATTATCGTTATCACAGTGGGGCATCATATACAAAATGTTGTTTTATGAAAAATAGTTTTTTGAAGGAGATGGAAAAAAAAAGTGCAATCTGATTCCAAAATTTTGAAAAAATGTATTTAGAATCTACAGACAAAATTTCCTAAAACTCTAGTTTGTATCATCTTCAAATTCCTCATAGGTTTATACTATAGGTGCACGAAGTGAATTTAGTTATAAAAATTATTTAAGTGTTTAGTTTGTGAAATTATGAAACTGTGTGTGGGTGTAATATGGGGTTAGAAATCAAATAGCATAGACAAAGTGATAGCCAACACTTCTAAGCTATAAAACCTCATCCAAACAAGAGAATACAATCATATGAAAGGAGCAAAATGAAAACAATGAAATAAAACACTCCCCATTGAACTTGAATCACTTCTATTGCTCTCCTTCTTCTTGTTATGCATCTTTTCACTCAGATTTGTTGAAACACTTGTGCAAAACCTGCAAATGGTAGCAAGAAAGTTGGAGAAAATTAGCTATTAAGCTGAAAATGGAGAAGGAAGGTTGCTTTTATAGACAACCTTTCAAATAGATGGCTGAGATTAATCCTCTAGAAGTATTCCAATATCAATGGTATATAATTGATGCACCAAGAATATGCTATTCTTGGAGGAATATATTGAGGGAAGACATCTGCGAGGGGACATGCAGGCTATGACAAACATGCAGGGACATGGAGTTATAGTAAAGGGACATGTGAACTATGACTGTGAAATAATAATGAGGAGTATCTTTGACGGTGGAGGTGCATAAATAATTTTATTTTAAATTGTTGTTATTCAAATGGAGAAAATGACAAGTGGAGAAATGAATTATTTATTTAGAGAAAATGTCAAAAGGAGCATTTAATTAAATTAGTCAATTTAATTAAATGGGGAGGTGGAAATTAGACATGGATAATTAATTTGAATTATTTATCAAAAAGAGAGGAATGAAACACAATTAAATAATTTTGACAATTATTTAATTATAGAAGAATAAAAGGTCAAATAATGATTATTAGTATTATCTAACTATAGATGAAAGATAAATAATTAAATAAAAAAATTATTTATTTAATTATTGAAGAAAGGGATATATTAGTGACGCAATTAAATAATTTTAATTGATCAGGATAGAATAAAGATTGGAAGGTGAATTAATTAAATAATTAAAAATTATTTAATTAATAGAGGAATGTGGTCAAACCTAATTGAATAATTAAAATTATTCAATTATCAAAGGACAACAACCAAGGAAAAATGGCAGCTCATGGACTTAGGACATTTTTAATCTATTGTGGTATCACCCTCCAATGTAAGCATATACACTACCATGCCTTAGCACCATAGTGCATAATTATACATGTAGCTTCTTGGACCATGCATATTACACATGATACCAAAAACCATGTAGTGTACATCTTTACATAGGTCCTTGCTTTAGGTTCCACTCAAGTAGTGCTTGAAACCATGTCACAAATTTAATAACAATCTCCATCTTCGTGAACATAGAAATTATAAATGTGCATTTATAATAATTAAATAAAAAGGGATATTTTAGGAGTTAGACATTGTAAATATGTATCCACACATCTCCACAAGAGTGTGACATATACAAAACATACAAATTAATAAAATAGTATGACCTAGTTCTATTGTTCTTCTTTATCTAACACTTTATCTTCACATTGATTCCATGTGCTTAAAACACGTCTACGGCCTCATTTGGAGCATTGTCTTCTCAACCACTTAGGATCCAAATCATGAATTATGATTGAAACCATGATCAATTGAGTCTATGATGTGAATGTGTTCTTTTGTGTGTATTTTTGCTATTAAAAAATGACTTATGATTATGCTATTGAATATAGGTCTTAGATACACTTCTTGAAACTCTTGGCTTGCACATTTATGGATAACAATATATTCTAGAATTATTGGCCAAAAAGTGTGAGATTTGAAATTTTTGAAATTAGAGGATTAGCTATAGGTTCTATTAAGGGGACATAGCTATACGTGTGATCTAATCTATTTAGATAAAAATCTTGAAAATTAGATGTATATTGAGTTGATAGATTTAATATAATGTAATAAAAATAAAAATTTAAGATTAACATATACACCAAAAACTAAATTGAATATTCAAATACTATATATAAAATATCAACAGAAATTAACATCAACCAAAAAAAACATAGAAATATAAAACATAATTCTTATAATTCTTATAAAGAACATTCAAAATAATCTCATAAATTTTGAAAACCTTTTCCTACACATTGTTCACATTTATTCTTTAAATACCAAACACCAAAAATCTTAAATTGTTCACCATAATTCTTAAAAAGAACATTCAAAATAATCCCATAAATTTTGAAAACCTTATCTACACATTGTTCACCTTGCAACCAATGCTTGACAATTGTAAATGAAATGGATATTTAAGCTTAGATTTATCTATGTTAGCAAATGGCTGCCCTTTTTTCTCTCATCATTTTTTGTCTCGGAATGTATTTAATGCTCCCCATTCACGTAAGTTAGGAGATTCCTTAGTACTCCTATGTCCAATTAAAAAAATGTGATTATATTGTGGTGAGATAGATGTGAAAGGAACGTTGGAGTCACTCTCGATTAGGAAAAACACACGTAACAATCCAAATATAAGTGACGTGTGAATGCCCAAATATGATAGTCGACGCGAAATACTCGGGTTGTGACATCCAATTTAAGTGAGAATGGAAAGGAAATACTTTTCTTTAGCGCACGAGAAATGCGTTTCTACTACAGCGAAAATCCAAGCTACTTTTACAAAGTGGGCCAACCATTCCTTCTATGTGCTTGCCATGTGCCACCCCACTAATGAAACACAAATTAATTTAATAAATTAGGCTTTTTTAACATAATTAATTTAATGATATTTTGTTTCCACTGTTCATGATAGATGTGAACAAGATTTATAGAATAACATAATTAATTTAATGATATTTTGTTTCGGATCATACTACATGATCCATCATCAGGGTGATAAGGAGAAAGAGAGAAGTCATCCTCATGATGGATCATGGAGTATGATCTGAAACGTTGATGTAAAAACTTACACACAGTTATTCCAAAAATCTTGTTCACATAATTAATTTTATTTAATTAAATAAATATAATTAGTTTATATGATAGTTGAGAATGATAATTTGATATTTGTACTTTATGAATTGAATAAGATGGATGATATATTTAGTTTAATAATAAGGGTGATGTGTTTCAATTTTTTTAATTTTAATTTTTTTTTAAAAGATATTCTTATTCAAAATTTCACTTTCTTTCACTTATAATTCTTATAATTTGAAAATGATGGAACTAGTAATTTCTAGATTTTGAATATAATATTCTAAATACAGATATTTTTAAATTTAAATAAAATAAATTTTAAAAAGTTATGCAAATTTTAATATTTTTTTATAGTTAAAGAGTAATTTTAATGAATTGAATAAGATGAATGATATACTTAGTTTAATAATAAGGGTGATTGTATAATAGAATGTTTCAATTTTTTAAATTTTTTTATAAGATATTCTTAATCAAAATTTCACTTTCTCTCACTTATAATATTAATAATTTGAAGACGATGGAACTAGTAATTTCTAGATTTTATATGTATATTCTAAATACATATATTTTTAAATTTAATAAATTAAATTTGAAAAAAGTTATGCAATTTTTAATATTTTTTATAGTTAAGAGTATTTTTAAAAAATATAAAGCTGTAAATTCTTTAACATAAATTAGTAACATCAATATCTAGTATGTAGATAATTTTTCATTATTTTATGTTGTATATTTTTGTTTATTATTAAATTTTGGTGTGAAATGAATTATAATTTAGATATAATTTTATTTCATAATACATAACCCTTTTTGTATATGTCCACTTGTTTTTGTTGAGAAAATGGCATTAATATGCGGCGCACTAATATTGTTTAGAATTATTATTTTAAATAAATATACTTAAGCAATTATAATTAGTTTATATGATAGTTGGGAATGATACTTTGATATTTGTACTTTATGAATTGAATAAAATGGATGATATACTTAGTTTAATAATAAAAGTGGTCTTATAATAGTGTGTTTCATTTTTTTATAAAATGCTTTTAATCAAAATTTCACTTTCTCTCACTTATAATACTAATAATTTGAAAATGATGGAACTAGTAATTTCTAGATTTTGTATGTATATTCTAAATACATATATTTTTAAATTTAAATAAAATAAATTTAAAAAATTTATACAATTTTTAATATTTTTTTATAGTTAAGAGTATTTTTAAAAAGCGACATTTATTAGTAACATATAATTTTTTTACAAAAAAAATAAAGTTGTAAATTCTTTAACATAGATTGGTAACATCAATATATCTAGTATGTAGATAATTTTTCATTATTTTATGTTGTATATTTTTTATTATTATTAATTTTTGATGTGAAACATGAATTATAACTTAGACATAATTTTATTTCATAATGCATAACCTTTTTCTGTATATATCCAATTGTTTTTTTTGGAACAAGGACATTAATATGTAGTGCACTAATATTTTTTATAATTATTACTTAAAAAAAATCTATGTGTGGGGCATAGACCTTGATGTTTGGTGAAACCCCATGTTGAATAGAAATATAAAATAAATATAATAATTAAATGAAATATATTCAAAACTATACTTTTTGGTAAGTTTAATTTGAGGGCTATGATCTTGTATATTATTATGTCACGTTGATTCCATTTTTTGGTTCAACCTAAGGTTTGAAATAGAAAAAAATGAGGGCTAGGTTGGAAAGGGTCATCTAAAGACCTTCATTGCAAGGACCTTTGTTCAAAGGTTCCTTAGTTGACCCAAAAAAATTAAAATATTCTTTGTATAAATAAAACATCATAAATTATTTGATATGAAAAAAATGATCCCAATTTTGGATCACTTCCTGGTGGAACTTCAAATTTGTGAATACTCTCCCTCCTCCAAATATCAATTTCACTTTGGAAAAATATAGTTTAGGAGACAAGACTTGACTAATCTTTTAAAAGGGTGGTGGAGTGAATCTAACATCTTCTTGGGTACCAAGATGTTTATATTCAACAAGACTTCATTCCACAACATCTTCAAAGAAGAAAAAAAGACATGAAATAGAGATGGAAAATTCAAGTGAATTGATCATTCTTAAGGGCATGGCACACTCAGAATACACAAAAGAAAAAGAGCTCATGGTAGAATATGTTGAAATCTAGGCTAGGGAAGAGTGTTGCTAGAAATAAAAATCATGGGAAGTTTGGCTATAGGAGGGAGACCTCAACACCAAATTCTTCCACAACACTGAGAAAATCTGAAGAGGATGGAATATTATTACACATCACCCAAAATAGCCCAAATTTGGTATAAAACCCTATGTGTAGTGAACCCTAACCCATTTTTCTATGTTTCATTTTGGTGAACCTGAATTTTGAACATTCTAATTTTTGATTTGGAGTACATTTAAGGCCTAGATCTAGGATTTGCATAAGTTTGCATTGCATTGCATTTCTTTGCATCTCATTTAGGGTTGTCAAAATTGCATTAATTTACATTGCATATAGGGGTTTTAGGATTGCATATTTTACATTCTTTAAATCTAAAAAATAAAAAAAATCAGTTATCTTGCATATCATTTTACATTTTGCATTTGAAAATTGGATCAAAATTATATTTCAAAAAGTATCATATAGGTCATCATTTCTCCTTCATTTCAGTTGCATTTAGACATTAAATTATGGAAAATATTGCCATTGAAGTTATAGTTTGAAACTAGGCATAAAAAACACATAAAACAACTTAAAATTTGTATTTTTCACCTTTTAAAAGCCCTAATTTGGGACTCATTCATCGAAGGTGGTGAATAAGTCCCTGTACAAACATTTTAGGAAAAAAATTGGGTGCTTTTTAATCTCTGGTTTGCATTTCTGTTACTATTTTCTAATATGAGAATTCAACTTCTAAAACAACTTGTTTGTGCATTCAAATTATTGCTCATTTAGCTAGATTTCTCATAATTGTGGAGAACATTTTCTTGCATATTTTAGTTAAAATTAGTGTTAGATTCCTATACTTTTCTTTCATTTAAAAAATCATTGCATCATTAGATAGGTTAATTTACATTTTACAATCATTAGAAAATAAAAATAAAAACCAAAAATATCAAAAGAAACAAACAAAAAATGGTTAACCTTGGAGAAAGCATATCACTCAAACACTTTAGTAGTGATGACTTTGAAATGTTAGATGAAGCCCTTGAGGACTTCATCTCCCCTAGATCATCTATTAAAGCTTTGATGCAAGAGGATGCACACATAGACAATCATGACAACCCTAATTGTTCTTCTCCCGATACTTCTCCTACTTGTGACAAAGGTATTTTGGTGTTAGAAGAGCCAATTATTGAGTGTCATGAGAATCATGTTTGTCCCTCTTCTAATGCTACATTTGTATCAAAAAACACTAAGGTGGATGGCATAGATGAACATGTTAAGTTCACATTAGATCCCACCTCACTAGAAGGTCATCTAGGTCACCTAGTTGAGGCTATGACTACACAAATTGGATCTCCTTTAATTAGTGAGCTTCCTAAGTCATCTCCCATCATAGAACCACCTAAACCTTTACCTCCAGAAGTTACCTCAAATATTAAAAGTTAAATAAATGTAGTAACAATGTTTTGCACCAACCGAGTTACAATACCATTGCTCACACATATAACATGCAACAACAAGCCATACTTGGGTATGTGCGGGATCATCATGGAAAAAATAGGCCCTTAAGTGGCAAAAAATTCAAAAAAATCAAAGTTAGGCAACTTGACGTAAAAATTTGAATAAGTTATCTATATTATTTCAAAAATATGTACGAATATAATACATATCAAATTGAATACATAGTTTCTAAACTACTAGGTTTGTTTAAAAAAATAAATCTATTTGCTGAAAATTTGAAATTTCAATGTAGTGGTACTTAAATTTCAGGGAAAAATAAGTAGGTGTCTCTCTAACCACCCTAACCACAATAAAATTATAATATTTTTCTATAAGTTTTAGATATAAGTATAGGACTCATGCCCCAATGTGATGCATATTTTTTTGTAATTTTTTTCCAAGAAAATAATTAATTATGAATTTTTTATTATAACATTTAAAAAAATATAAAAGCTTATATGTTTGACCACCTTAACTTGGTCAAAACTTCATGAAATTCAATTTTTCTTTTTTTAATCATATATTATGCGAAGCATAGAATGTGATGCATGTTTTGGATTCAAAAAAAGTGATATCGTTTGAAAGCTATAGATGTTTTTCAATCAGCCTATTAATCAGGACTTTAGTTGTAATTTGAATAGAAAATGAATAATATTTACTTATTAAATTCAAAGTAAAGCATAATTTATATTGGTGGAAAGATGAGAATCTCTTTTAAAAACCTTTTTCATTTCATCAATTTTGGATAAAAAATTTGTCGTTAGCCACATACTCATCATATTGCCACTTTTTGGCCCGTCATGATCCTGCACATACCCACCTACCTCATTACAATTTCCTCAGCCTATATTTCCTATTTCTCCTAGTTTTCCTTCACATAGTGGAAAAGAGATTGATATTTTTGGGAAAAATTTTCATATAAACATCACCCTTTTGGATTTAAGAAAAACATCAATAACACACCATGTGATACTCCAAGAAATTTTGGAGAAGAATAACATGCAATCTTCTATGAAATTGAATTTTGTAGCAACCTCCTTTAATTGTAATTTCAAGTGAAAAATTCAAAAATCACATTCCCCTCACATGAATTACCCTCGCTTGAGATACAACACAAGAATGAGGCCTTGATGATAAAGGTGATTATTAATTCAACTGCAGTTAGGCACACCCTTATAGATAGTGGAGCAGGTCTTAGTGTTTGTAGCATTGTTCTCCTAGATAAAATTAGAGTGGAAAAGAGGCTTATTCAACTTAATGATGTTAATATTTGTGGCTTTGAATTTTATTTTTATTACGAAACAAATAGGTTTTGAAGGGACCCGAAACCCTTTAACATAAATTACATAAAATGATAGAGACTACAACCAAAAAGTTGCCCAAAGGATAAAATAATAGGAATACAAGCAGCAAAAAGACAACCAAAATAACCAATAGAAGAACAACAAAAAAAAGGAGAAAGCAGTGGACCCTAAGAAAGATTCTTCAAATTTTCAGTCGCTTCAGCATCGAGATTGTTCATATTGAGCGTTGCCTTCATCAACTCTTGTATATCTTGGGGAAGCTTATTTGATAGGGATACTTGTACCCCTTCCATGAATATGATCATACATAATCAAGGCTATGACGTTATCCTCCAGCTAGTCACCCTTCTACCACATAAGGTAGTCTTTGGCTTGGACCCCTTTATTAGCATAAAAGTCAACCACTCTATTGGCCTCCCGGTAAGCATGGGAAATATAGACATTATCAAAGGAACTTATAATTTCTATTGATTTTCTGATCCAAATATCTATACTCCACGAAGGTTTATTAGCTGCTTTCAAAAACTAAATTATGTTATTCGAATCTCCTTCAAGCTAGACACTTCTATAGTTGAGGAGTTGAGCCATTCTTAACCCATGATAGGCCCCTATGGCTTCAGCAAGGTGGTTTTTTTGGCAATCAAAGGGGATTTCCACCACTAAAAGAAACATGCCATTCTCATCCCTAACCACTTCCCCGCACCCAACCAACCCAGGGTTACCCTTGGCCGCCCCATCAAAATTAACTTTGACCTAGCCAAAAGGAGGAAGAGTCCAGAAAACTCTATCTCTAGGCTTCTTGATAGGTCTTAACGCATCTATAATATCCATTTTAATCTTCCAAGAAGTAACCATCTTGTACTCATAATCTGGACAAATTTTCTTATCCCTTATCAAAGAGTTGACACTAAGGCTGTTGAAGTTCTATCCAATGGCTCTAATTTTTTTTTAAACACTATGTCTGTAGGGAGGGCAACATCTCTAAAGATTATATTATTTTATTCCTTCCATATCCCCCAAGCAACATGAGGAAAAGTGTAAGACTAGAGTAACTTCAAAGCCTGGTTGGAAGAGGGGGCTTTCCATTAAGAATATAAATCTAGAATGGATTCAGGGAAAACCTAGTTGAGATTCCAAAGTTGCAAAATCTGAAACCAAACCTCATGGGTAAATCCACAATGGCGAAAGAGATGAAAAGAAGTCTCAAGATTAGCATGACAGAGATAACATCTGTTTGGTAAAGAAAAACCCCTCTTGCACAAATTATCAATTATTAAGAGTTTATTTTGAAGAAGAACCCAAACAAAGATATTAACTTTAGTAATGTGATTCTTCACCCAAGCCTTAGCCCACAAAGGAGGAGGAGAACCAATCTGAGACAACAAAGAGACTGCCAAAGACACAGAGAAATTCCCTGTCAGAGAAGCTTTCTAAACCATTTTATACTCCAATCTCTGTTGATCCACAATGACAAAATTTAAGGACAATTGAATGGGAAACATATTAGAGCTGATTTAAGTCAGGTTATTAACCCACTTTCCATTCCTCCAATAATCTGCAATGAATTGACCAAATCTATTTTTACAATCATCCATGAATTGCCTAAAAATATTGTTATTGCATAAAGGCTCATGGCCTAACCAGCTATCTTCCCAAAATTTAATCCATCTCCCTGAACCTAGTTTCCAAAAACCTCCTTTAGCAACAATATTCCCGGCCTTAATGACATTATTCCACAAAGTAGATCCAAAAGGGAGCTCTTGAGAATCCAAAATTTTTTTAAAATAATTTACACTGTGTAAGTATTTACTCTTTCCAAATAGAATTACATTTCCTTTTTTCTGAAAAGGTTCTCCAAAGAACAGATAAACCCACAATAGTGGGTTACAATTTTTCAAATGAAGAAAAATTATAAATTCTCATAAAAATTTAAAATGGTTTACCCCTTCTAATGAAGGGGGTTCGAATGAACCACCCCCCTTCTAATGAACCCCCCCTTCTAATGAACCCTCCCCCCTTCTAATGAACCCTCTTCTAATGAACACCATATAAGGGGGGTTCGAATGAATGAACCCCCTTTTTTCACCTTCCCCTCCACCATTTCAAAATTTATGCATTTTTTTGACTATCGAAGCTTCGGAAGGAGGTGCAAATGGAGTCAAATTGATAAACCAAGTTGGATGATTGTAGTGATCGAAATGTTCTTTCCAACAACTATAAATTTAATATATTTTGTTTTTATTTTATATTTTATTTTTTAGTTTTACTGTACATAGGTTTTTCACCGAACCTCAAGTTCGATGAAAAATCATTGTGGAAAAATAGTAAATTTGAGGAAAAAAAATTGAAAAATATATATCCTCTAGGTATTGATGTCCTCATTCTAACAAAAAAAAAAAAGAATTTCAATACATACCAAAAAAGTTATGCGTGCCGAAGTGCACCTATGTCTAAATTGTAAATGTTTTGACTTCAAAACTTAATTAAAAAAAAAAAATTCAACAAAACGTTATGAAACAAAATGAAACCAATAGATACCAGTGTTAGCAACCTAAATTAAAAAGAATCAAAATTTTATCCTTTGTAGAAAAAAAGTTATGCGTGTCGAAGTACACATCACTTTTAAAAAATGTTGTTTACTATTAAAAACTAGTTATCAAAGGAGACGCAAAAAAAAAACAATTTAATTCCAATTTTTTTAAAAAATATATATTTAAAATCTATGAAAAAATCTCACAAATCACTAGTTTACATCATTTCAAATTCCTAATAGTTTACCTACTATAGGTGTCAGAAAGTGAAGTTTTCTCTCAAAATGTTGATTTCAATGTCAAGTTTGGCCAAAAGTGTAACCCATTATTGTGGGATGACCCAACCTTATTGAAAATTCTTAAATTCCTTAACCCAAGACCACCTAAATTCTTTGGTTTACAAACCACGTCGCAAGCTATTAATGTAACCCTCTTTCTCTCCTCCACACCTAACTATAGAAAGCGTTTTTGGATTTTCTCTATGATATCAACATATTTTGAAGGAATTTTAAACATACTTAAAGCGTACATTGACAAATTTTGAAGGGAGGACGAGTGCTGCAACAATAGTGTGTCTCACTTTTGGGACTTGCTGATTTTTTTGTAAAATCACTTTTTTTAGAAAAACTAATGATTTTAGCCTTTTGAGGTTCCATCTAAAGGGTTTTCATTGAAGATGGATAGATAAGACCCCCTTAGATCAAACCCACTTGGATAAAATCCTTCTAGTATTAAATCATACCCACAATGGAATCTCCTTCGTACCTATCAAACGCTAGAAAGAGAACATGTTTACTTTACCTTTTGAGGGATTAAATAACATAATTTATAAAAAAATCTTTTGCAAGATTATTGCTTTTGAAACGAGCTTTCCAACAAGTATAGTTTTGATATTTTTTCTTTTTACCTTGTATTTAATTTTTAATTTTTACGAAACATAGGTTTTTCTCCAAACATCAAGCTCTTCATTCTATATAGGTGGAAAAATAGTAAACCACTATAAAAAAATTCAAAAAATACCCTTTCCCTAGGTATTGATGTCCTTGTTTCACTATTAAAAAAAGAAAATTTTGATTTTGATATATACACAACAAGTTAGGTTGTACAACACACACGCATGTCCAAATTATAGTTGCAGTGACTTCAAAAATTAAAAAAAATATATATGTAGTTACAAAAAATAATGGAAAAATATCCTTTCCCTAGATATTGATGTTGAGAATCTATATTTCAAAAATTAGAATTTTATACTTTATAGAAAAAACGTTATCTTGTACGACACAAACATTAATTTTTGAAAATGTTGTGTTTCTTTTAAAACTAGTTATTAAAGGAGATGTTGAAAGATTCATGATTTATTTCAAAAAATAAATTAAAAAATATTCTTAGAATCTACACAGAAATTTCCACAAATCACTAGTTTGCATCATCTCCAAATTCTTAACGGTTTAGCTGCTATAGATCTCAAAAAATGAAGATTTAGTTAAAAATATTGATGTAAATGTCCATCTTGGGAAAAAAGTGACACAATATTGTGATTTCACCTGGACTTCAATAGCTAAACTTTCCATGCTTGACTCAGAAGGGATCCTTTCCACTCAACCAACTTTCTATTGAATCTATCAATGAGGGATATCTAGAAGGAGTCAAGGGGTTTGGCACAAAGTGGGAGACCCAAATAAATTGAAGGGAGGGTTCCCACAACACATCCTAGAATATCCACAATTTTCCTCTGTTTGGCTTCTAGAGTATTAAAGAAAAAAAGAGATATTTTTGCACAATACACTTTCTGCCATGAAGCCTCTTCATATAGAGCATGAATCTTCTTAAAAGTTCTCACCTCTCCTATCATCAAACTCCCCAACAATATAGTGTCATCCACAAATTGTTGGTGGGAACAAACCAAGTTAGTAGATGAATGTTTAAGACATTTGAGGTATCCAACATTAACCATCTTCTGCATATACCTACCCAAAGATTCTGCCATGATAGTGAAAAGAATAGGTGAGAGGGGATCACCCTGTCTGAGGCCTCTAGACACCTTGAAGAAGTGGGAAGGAAAGCCATTAACAATGACAGTCGATCTGGCTATTGAGATGAGTTGCCAAATAAGTTCAAGAAGTTTGTCCTTAAAGCCAAAATCTCTCAAGATTCTCAATAAAAAACCCCAATCCACACAGTCATAAGATTTTGAGAGATCAAGTTTCAACAAGAAACCTTGGTTTTTAGACACCTCTGGAGCCAGAGAGTGAATGTTCTCATGAACAGTTATAATAGAGTCAAGAATTTTCCCACTAGGGATGAAGCCATTCTATTGAGCCGAGATAATAGATGGTAAAACTACGAACAACCTATAGAGGTAAGGACTTTAGACATAATTTTATAAAAATAATTGTAGAGACTAATAGGGTGAAAAGCATCAAACGAATTAGCTCTAGGGAGTTTAGGAATAAGCACAATGAAGGTAGAATTAAGTTCCTTGAGAATTTTTCTTGAACCAAAGAATTCCTTCATTGCATTCCCAATTTCATCTACCACAATTTCCCAAAAGGTTTGAAAAAATAACATTGGGAAACCATTTGGACTAGGCTCTTTTTTTCCATCTGAAAAAGAAAAAACCTTGGCTTTAACAATGTTAATAGGAAACCATTAGGAGTGATCACATTACCTATTAAGGTCGGACCTATGATTTTTCCTGCCCCTATCCATATCATGCCAGGACCTCTTTCATACAACCTTATCTTAGGGAGACCATGGATTCATGCTATGAAAGGAGTCTCATCCACTCTTCACTGTACAATAAAATTTGAATACAAAAACAAGATATACATGGTTGAAGCAAATGAACAAAGGTATAAATCAAAAGTTAAACATGATCATTACACTTTCAACTCCCCTAATACTTTCATTCCAACCTGAAAAGTAGAACCTATAAAAGTTGATGTTAATCCTAATCGTCTTTCACCTACAACAAAACCCTTTAGTGATAATTGGGGGTCATTAGTTTTTACACCTCATTTCAATGAAGAATCCAAAATATCACCCTCAAATTCCAAAGTCATATACAAACAATTCATTTTCAGACACATGCTTTATTGACGATTGGGGTTCATTAGATTTCATGCCCTCCTTTATGGGAAAGTACAAAATCTCACAATTTGCACCTAAACGACCTTGTGTTTCATGTGGTCTTGACTTGGTTCTACGTCAACACCATCACCCTAGGGTGGTGATGGGGGCTCTTCAACTCCCATCCCTCATGAGAGGAAGATGCATAATGTTAAGAAAGTTAAAAATTATGCGTGTTCTCATGAAGAAGTCAATCATTCTCTGAATCATAAATGGGCCACTCATCTAAGTTGGAAGGATGTTGTGATCTTGGATACAAACCCCTTTCTAAGCATGAATCTAATGAAAACATTGAGAAAAATGATAGAGAAAAAGTGAAGTCTATACCATACTCTTTCAATAAAGATCTAGGGTTACCACCTCTATCTCAATCTTCATCTAAGGCCTTATCATCTATTGTGTGTATGACATCTTGTGGTAGGAATGAAACATCCCCTATTTTTGATTAAGAGAGCATCCTCCAAGATCACTTGACATCTCTCCCTCCCAGAACACAAAATAAATGGTACAAAAAGAGTTCATTTTGTACATATAATAGAGTTCATGGTCATTCTACTAATGAATGTAAGGCTTTAGGGAATAAAATTAAACATCTTAAGGATTTTGATGCTCTTCCTTGTGTTGAAGAACCTAGTTCCTCTAAGTGATGATAATTTTCATTAGTCATCTCGGCTCATCCTTGTCTTGCACTAAGTGGGTGACAAGGGGTTAGGTAGCCTTTTCCTCGTATGACACTTGTTGATTGTCTCTTTTGGCTAGTTGACTGCTTTCCATGTATATATAAGAGCAAGCTTGGGATGTAGGTAGCATGCCTTAAGTTGGCTCGCATTTGGGGTATGTGTAGGATCATGATGGGCCAAAAAGTGGCGATATGATGGGTATTTGTAGGGTATGTGGCTGACGACTTTTTTCTTACAAAAAAATGATGAAATGAAAAGGGTTTTTAAAGGAGATTTCAGCTTTCCACCAATATAGATTATGTTTTACTTTGAATTTAATAAATAATTATTATTCATTTTCTATTTGAATTACGACTAAAGTCCTGATTGATAGGTTGATTGAGAAACATCTATAGCTTTCAAACGGTATCACATTTTTTGAATCCAAAACATGCATCACATTCTATGTTTCACTTACTATAGGATTTAAAAAAAGTTAATTTCATGAATTTTTGACCAAGTTAAGGTGGTCAAACATATGAGTTTTTATATTTTTAAAAGTTGTAATAAAAATTCATAATTAATTATTTATTTGGAAAAAATTACAAAAATATGCATCACATCTGGACACGAGTCCTCTACTTATTTCTAAAATATTTATCAAAAAATATTATCATTTTATTGTGGTTAGGGTGGTCAGGATAGACACCTACTTCTTATTTTTCCACTGAAATTTAAGTACTATTGCATTGAAATTTCAAATTTTCACAAATAGATTTAAAAAAATATACCTAGTAGTTTAGAAACTACATTCAATTTTCTACAAATTCTATTCTTACATATTTTTGAAATAATATAGATAACTTATTTAAATTTTTACATAAAGTTGCCTAACTCTGATTTTTTTGAATTTTTTGCCACTGAAGGGCATGTTTTTCCATGATGATCCTGCACATACCCTATGATGTATTTAGATATCTTTAGTATTGTGCATGTTGGTGGAAACCCCTTATTCATGATGTAGTTTCATTCAGGAACATATAAATTGGCATAAGGCTTTCTAAATAAGCTCTAATGTCTTCTTTTACTTTAAAGTAGATTTCTCACAACAATGGTGTTATCAATTGCTTTAAAGTGGGGGCATACATCAACAGTCATATTTCACTTTGTGATTTTCTTACTTCTTGTTCAATGTGTCCTTTTCTTAGTGGTGTCATTAGGTTTTCTTTCCTCCAAGAGTGTGGTATTTCTTTGATTTTTCCTCTCTTGGAGATGTTAAGCATGATGTTCCCTAAGAAGAGACCTTACATGAACTAAGTAGTCCCTTTGAATAAAAACCTTTACTTGCATGATTGTTCATAAGCTCGAAGTTTCATGTTGTGGAATCCTATTGAATTTATCAGAGAGATAGCTTTGGTATGACTAGTATGATGAGAAACCTAAGCGAGGGTATGACTTTCTCATTGTGTGGTGAGAGCAGGTAAATACCGACATGTGACTTTCTCACTTAGAAGAAACCCTTTTTGGATACTCACCCAACAAACAACTTGAATTTCTTTTTCCTTAGAGTGAGCATGTGTTTTAGACAAACATCTTAGATCTGATCCATATCATGTTGGATAAACGGTCGAGGCTTGATCTACTGATTTTTGTTTGGTTTTTATTTTGTTTTTTTTTTCTCTTTTCTTTCTTTAGGTATTTGACATTGTATGTTTGTGTATCTTGTCTTGCTATTATATATCATACACCTTGTGTGTGTCCCTTTGTGCTTATGTTGGTTTAACGTAAGATCTTGGATCCTGGGGGCTTGATCACCCTCCTTGATCTTTGTCATCCTATACCCTCCACATTGGTACACTCTACAAGAACTCTTGGACATTGACATGCCCAAGGTATGTGTTCCTAATCTCATTCCATGAGGAGAATTATATTTTAGATGATAGATGATATCCATTTTTTCATAGTTTATTTCTCTTGATGGTTGTTATCCTTACATGGATACTACCAAGAAGTCATAAAAATATATTAGGGAGGTTAGAGATAATCATTTCAATCTAAACTATAAATCATAATATCAGAGGAGGAAGCTAAATTTTGAAAAGATGTCATTTTAGAGAAAGTAAGCCTTAATATCCCTAAATTCCTGTTGTTAGTGTTTAAACAATTTTTTTGTCTTAATCTTAACCATAAACTCTAAATAAAATAGTCGAGGTCCAAGTAGACTTCTAAAACCCAAAATTATCAATGATTTAGGTAATGAGGATCCAAAAGTAAGGAATCACTTGAGGGGTAGTAACATCAAATTCTTATGAGAAGTGTATAGAAAACATATAAATATTATCTTCACAATTACAAAAAAGTAAATAAAGACATGTCATAGCATAATTAGTATAACACATAACACTAATATTTATCTGGAGAAATTGTCTTTGAGAGAAAGCCCCACAATCCCATACTCTAAAAATTGGTTAATGTATTATTGAAATCTAATAGAAGATCACATCGTACTTGTAGATAAAAACTTCATAGGAGTTTCACTAGAATATAATCTTGGAGTATTTCAATAACATTCTACTATGGTCTACAAATTTATACATACACACAACTCCTCAAGTACCCAATTTATAGAAAAATGAAAAAGTTGGAACCATTTATTGTTTGTAATACCACTGAAAAACTCCAAAATGATGGTGTTAAAATTTTAATGCTACCTTTGGAGATTCCCACTAACCTACTAAAAATAACATATTCTCTTAGACTATTACATTACAACTATCATAACTGACTAATTTTACCCATCCAAAATGGATGCCCATATTTTCAATATTCTACATCTAAAAATAGGCTCTTCATGACAAATAACAAATCTAATCATAGATGGTCATGATTCCAAAGTAATTCCCTCTAATTTTGGCTCTTATACATCATAAGCCTTTAGCATAAGTTGTCATAGGATCCCACAAAGATAGGGTATCACAAATATTCTATAGATAAGAACTTTAAATACTCCTTACAACATTCCACAAAGTAATAACATGTGGCATATGATTACAACTCAAAATTATATGCCCCTCTTTGGTGGTGCACATTATTAAAGAATATAAAATACATAAACTATTAAATAATTAATAAATAAACTTAGGAATTCTCAAGGTTGAGACATCTTAATTCCTAAGTACATAAATCTTGAATATTGATAAATTTTGGTTAATCTAATGGAAAAGTCTTTGTGAAATTAAAAATTTTAAAGCACAATCCATAGATTATTTCAACCCCTTATCATTGAAGATTTGGGGAGAGAATATCACAAACACCTTCCTTGACACATTAAGAGTGCAAGAAAAAAAGAGGAAGCATAAACTTCCATGTCTAAAAAAATAATTAAATTTAAAATGTTAGATTTTAGAAGTAGAGAATACCATCTACCCATAATTAATGTAGATGGGAAAGAATCAACCCAAAACACTAATTTCAAAAGTAGATTACAAAGGATAATCAAGGATTGGGGATAATGGATCCTCCTTAAAACTTACAAAAAAGGAATTACAAAAGAGTTATCTCCACATATTTGATTCTTAAGAATATGTGAAAGGTAAAATCATTAGGAATTGAGGATTAGAGTTACTCCTTTATGTTTACCAAAAGGTAACTAAAAATAGAAACTTCCAAATGTTTGATTCTAAAAGAGATGTGAGTGAAAAAATTAAAATTGAGGATGATTTAGGACTACCACCTAAGAGGTAAACAAACACATAGAAGGTAAAAATAATGAACCTAAAAAAAACAAAGGCAAAAAACATCTAAGATTGGTGATTGGGAATACCCTTAAATCAAGGGTTGAAGGAAAAGAATTATGAGACTCCCACAAGGCTAATTTTGAAAATCCAAACAAAGAAAGAGGTCGAGGTAGAGTGTTGAGGAAATTTAAAATAGATATTTTTTTAAAGAGATTTCTCAAGGCTCTAATATCAACAAACTTAGCTAAAAAGGAATACAGGTGAGAATAACCCATGAAGTCCAATATTGATGAGGATACAAGCCTACATGATCATGAAATCACTAGAAAAAATCCCAAGACCCCAATAAAGTTTGAATTTGGATTTGATAAGGCAGAAATTGAAACCGTAAAATATAAGCGTAGTGTTCAATTGACAACATAAAAGAATAACCAAACACAGAGAGGAAGAACTAGAATAGAACACAAAGGTCATCAACACATAAACATGTGAAATATGAAGCCAAAAATTCAAGTAAAAATCTAACAAAAGGAGAAAAACAAAGAACCAAAAAATTAAGGAAAATGACTTAAAAAATATTGACAAGCCATAAAAATGATGAGGCAATGAAATCAAAAAATGAGAATGATAGAGAAAGGGATGGCCCCTTACCTAGAAATTACATGAAGATGGGTCACTCAAAGATGCATGATGAAACCATAATAATAGAGAAACCACTTCATAGACACACTTCATAGACACACTTCCCTCAAATCTTGGATGTATTAAATGATATTATTCATGAGTTGATTTGAATTCAATCTTGTAGGAGAGAAGAGGGTTATAAAGATTTAATGCATGTTAATATGAATAGAAAACTTGCTAAAAAAAAACATTAAAGACTTAAAATTTAAGGTGTGCATGCATGGGAATTGTCATTGATGTAAAGATGAGGGGTAGGACAAGATTAGAGTTGGACATCCAATGATGGGTTTTGTAGTTTTAATGTACCTGTGACCATATGAAAACTAAGAACTATGTGAAGGAAGCTCTAAAACTAAGAAAACAAGAAACCAAAGTCAAAGGTGGATTTTTGTGAACCTCATGATGGCATGCATGCAATTCATGCCCTAGAACTCTGATAGGAAACAAAAATAAAAATTCAAACACTTACAAAATGCAAGAAGACATAAAAGTGAAGTAAAAAGAGAGAGGTCCCTATTTTTCCCAAGTAAAATGGGTCATGTGTGCATGATGCAAGAGCATCTTAGTGGTGTAAGGGCAATCTTGCATCACCCAAAAATAGTTAAACGAAAAGTTTCGGTTTTAGATATTTTACATTTTTGGATAATTCTTTCATCATAATGAAATTCCCAATTTGCGGTTTTTATTTTCTATTCCTGGGTTGAAAGATATTGTAGTTTTAGTTTCCCAGATTTGCATCTAAAAATCTTCTGAGTTCGATTTGAGGCACTTAGAGTTCCCGGATCAGCCCTAAAACTTGGCTAAGCAAAATTGGTGTAGAAAATTTTGAGAACGTTGTTGACTTCAATACCTTTCCAACGGTTCAAATGGTTCGTGAATCAGAGTCCCAGATCAAAAGTTATGGCACCAGGAAGTTGGCACACTTTCTAGAAGATACAATTGCAAATGTTCTTTTGAAATTTCAACTTCAAGTTGTAATTTTTCAGTGCTAAACCACCTAAACCCAAATTTGAATGTTGATTT
>VDFB02167698.1:0-13005 GCA_007258455.2 Sequoia sempervirens
ACATTAAGTAGGAATAATTGTAGGCAACCTTCATACACATGACATTGAATTCTTTGATGTGGTCTATAATATTTCCTCTCCCTTTGTATTTATCAAATTTGGGGATTTCAAAGCCAGGAGGGAATGGTATCATTCTGATGTTTTGATCAAATGGATAAGGACACAAGTTCGGTGTATGGGGTTTCTTTGTCTTTCCCATCTGAAGGTCCTGCATTTCTTGTGACAACACCTTAAGTTGTGATACTAGATTGTCTTGTAGGTTTGGTGGAGGAAAATCTGTTGGGATGATGGATGGGTTGTATGCAAGATTTTGATATGATAAGGTGTTGTATGGGGTGTATGGTGGTGTGAGATTCAGTGAATGTGGAGGTATTGATGTATATGTTCCTAATGTGTTTGTATTGATGATGTTCAATTGAGGTTTATAGTACGAACCTTGTTGTTGCGCAATCAATTGTTATTGTTGGGCATATTGTTGGGCTTGTTGGGCTGCTAGGGCTACTTGTTGTTGTTACACTACTAAAGCGGCTTGCTATTGTTGTTGATGTTGGACGGCTTGTTGATAAGCCTATTGTTGTTCTACTGTTAGGGCTGCTTGATGAGCTTCTTCTTGTTGTTGTTGTTGTGCTAAGGCTACTTGTTGAGCTTGATGTTGTTGTGCTAAGGCTGCTTGTTGTGCTTGTTGTTGTTGTATGGCTTGTTGATAAGTTTGTCGTGCTTGTTGTAAAGCTAAGGCATGTTTTTGCAATGTGGGATCAGGTGGTTGTTGAGACATCTTTGAAGAAAAAGGGATATTGATGTTTTGAGTGGATAACAAATTGTTGGTGAAAGGTAGAGGGTTCCCTTGGTTTAACATTCCTTGCAAGATAGTGGATTGAGGTGTAGGAATGTAAGTTTGAGGACCTAATTGATTTTGCATGGTAAAGGGGACTGTGGGAAATGATGATGATGCCATTAGATTTTGCAATGCTAATGACATACTAGGACCTTGAGTCCATTGACTAAAAATATTCCCTTGATGTATTTGAGGTGTGACTAAGGTATTACCTTCATTGATGGGATTTGTAACCAAGGTGTTGTTTTGATTTGGATCAACGATGTATGGGTTTGATGTGGATGGTGGATTGAATTGAGTAGCTTGGGTAACCACTTGTTTCAATGTGTCAATGGTGTTGTTGGAAGCACTTGTTAAGGTTTTACTTTGTGTGAGAGTGCTAACTTGCCCTTGTTTTCCCATTTGAGGCACTTGGTTCACATTACCTTGCATAATATTAGGCATGCTTGGGGTATTTGTGATGATGGATGAAGATGGTTGTGCTCAATATGTCGAGATTGTTGTGGCATCATGGAATGTAAGTGTTTTGGAAAAGGTTGGTATCTAACTTGTGTCTTGGGGAAGGTTGGTGGTTAATGGAATGGTTGTTTTGTGAATACCCAAAGTTGTGTTTGTTCCTAGACATGATGTGAGACCAAGGTTGGTTCCTAGCCTAGTTGCAAGACTAGATGTTAATGGTTGACTTGGTACAAGGGATGGATTTGGTTGAATCATAGATGAGGTCAAGCCTTGTGTCAATGATTGTGCAACAAATGATGGGGAAAATGGAGCCACATTTTCTAAAGCTTGATGTTCCATGATTTCTTCTCTAGTAAGTCCAAATGGATTGTTCATGGCATCTTCTATCTCATATGGCCCTAATGGAGATAGTGGTTGTTGTGAGGGGGTAGAATAACTCCTTGGATCAAATTCTTGTGGATTAGGATCACTGGTGGTAGATGATACTTTGGTTTTCTCCATGATTCTCTTGTGTTGTGATCTTGTTGTAACCATAGATTGTGGGTCAACGATGGGAGAGGTGTGTTGAGATTTGTAATGTTTGAACTCTCTAGTTAACTCAAATCTAGGTAAAAGAGACACTCTAAGTCTTTTTGGAGCAATGATGATAATGTGGGATGAAAAGATGGGTGATGCGGGAAGTGATCTTTGCAAGTGTTTTGGGACAACACTTTTGAGTTGAGTTTGATGTTTTGATGTTTGGATAAAGGATGCTAATGAATTTAGAAATCTTTAGTGTAAACTTGTGACCTTCAAGATAAACTAGTTTAATGATAATAACTATCTCACATAAGTGCATGGAAAAGCATACATTTCACATACAAAGTAGCTAAGGTAGCAAGTTGGTTTGATGTTTAAGTCCCAAAGTGTTGGTGTTTTTGAAATTTTGTAAAGATAGATGAGGTGAAGGATGAAATTTGGTGAAGGGGTGAGTGAAATGTTTGACCCAATGTTGACCTATAATGAACCGTTATTTTCCAAGACCAAGGTAGTGAGAAACATGCTATACCTCTAAAGTGATGAAACCTTAAGAACTCAGTGATTTTGGTAAAATACGACTCAAATGATTTTGGAAATAGGACCAAATGATTTTGACCATGGATCTCAATGATTTTCCAATGTTTTCCTTGTCTCAATTTGCTTGTTTTGGGTGAGTCAAAGTTTGAACATACATAAATGTGGGGTGTTCATTTAATTTAATCTTTGCTTAAGTGAATTGATTTTACCACAAACACTTGTCTTGATTATGTTTTCAAACTAAATGTTTATGTCAACAACATCATAACTTTCACAATGTCAAAATCATGAGGTTAAAGCCATAATTGCCTATGTTGTCTTTGGTAAATATGGGTTTGAGATTAATGTCAATATATTTAGAAATCGCTAAGGAGAAATCCTTAGGACAAGTAGTAATATCAAGGCTAACTCAAGAGGTCCATATTTGAGCCAAAGTGTTTGAAATTTTGAGGATGATAGTGAGTGTTTTTTTTTTGGAACTTTTTGAAACCAAGAAAAGTGTTAAACTAACTCACAAGCATTACAACCCTAGGATAGAAAGGGCTATATTTGTTGTATTCCCACTTGGATTTCTCTAGCTGTGCTTATTCAAAGTGGATGATTAGAAGCTTGACCACACTAGCTCCCCCCCACAACACTCACTTCTATAGGTCATATAAGCTTCGATTTCTCATGAATCTCCCATGACAAACTCCTCATCTCTACTAAGAACCGCAAATATGTGGGATGGCTTCAGAGGCCCAACCTCCTGACATCAACAAATATTAAGGATTTTTGGCTACTACACAAAGGTTCGTAATAAGGGCATCTAGTTTAGAGGATACTATGATAAAATCCCTCAAGAGGTCTCCCAACCCTTAGAACAAGGGCTTTACGCATCATAAAGATATTGGGGGAGAGCTATCATGCATCACTCTGTTGATTGCAAACTTTCCTTGCAACCAAAAATTTATATAGTGCTTCAGAAGAGTCTGGCTTATGCTTGTTACCACTTGGGTCATTCCCTTGGGGTAAGTACTTTTTCCCACCAAGGCAAGCCCTCTAAAGGTGAACAATAGCGAGTAAGTGCATCTGTAGTTCGATCATTTTTGCTTGCATGAACAAAGAGAGAACACATGCTATGCATTTTCTCACACTAGCATGGTTGTTCAATTTTAAACCCAATTAAAAGATGTAGGTAATTTTTTAGACAACCAAATTCACTAGAATTTTTTTATTCTCAAGCTCGCCGTGAAGCACGAGAGAAGTGCATACACATTCAAATGACACAAATTGCAAAGAAAATTACAAGACAATGAAAGCACAAGTTCGTTTTAAGCATCAAAGCAATGATGAGTTATTTTTAAGCACCAATTGAAAAATGAAGTTGCCTTGTTCAATTTTACGCCCAAAGTAAAATGATGATGTGAGGGTTTAGTTTTAACCAACTTTGAAAATGAATTTTAAGCCCAATTGAAAGCTAGTTGGTCCTAAGATTGTAAGTTTTAAAACCCAAATGGAAATTTAGTGGTCCTAAAACATAAACCAAAGAATCATATGGTGGGTTATAATTTCCCCACAAGTGTCAAAACATTGTTACAATAACTACAACTAAGAAAAACCAAAAATTAAAATTTTCAATTTTTTTGGGTTTTTTCTATGTTGTAGTAAATCATGTTTTCGGAGGCCTTCAGAGCGGAATTTGGGGTTGAAACTTGTGTCAGTCCCTAAAAATTGACTATCGAAGGCAAAGTAGTACTCTTGGGGAGCTTTCTAACAGTGCAAACAGATTCAAATTCTGACCACCAGGTAGAAAGTTATGACCCCAACAAGTTGGGGTAAAATTTTTCCTAGTTTTTCTCCAAATCTACAAAACTAGTTAGTCTAAAAAGTAAAAATGAGAAGTCAGTGACGTGTTAGCATTTAGATAAAGTCAAGAAATTAAAGAACATGCTAAAAAAAGTCATTAAACTTCTTACTAGAGTTGGGCGTCATTACACATGATAGCATCGCAGTTTGAAATTTGGACGTTGCTCTAGTGAAAATGGGCATCGCTCTACAGCAAGACCAGTGAACACGATTGCATTGCTATTTTCATGGGCATCGATGTTTGAAATTTAAAAGCATCATTTTGGTGAAGTTGAGCATCGTCATTTTCATTCCACGATATTTCAAATTTAAATACATGTCACTATAGTTAAATCGACATCGGCCAATTAAATATGCGTCACTGTATCAAATTGCTTAGGCGTCGCTATATGGTGACGCTATTTAAATAGCATCGATGTTTGTGGTTTGAGTGTCACTGCAACCTACAAAACAACATGAACATGGATTTCGAGCTAAAAAATAACTAAATGATCAGTTTTCCCTCCTTCTAGGGCCAAAATGTCGATGTGAGGATACTGGTTATGGGCCGAATCATGCTTGATCCATGAAGAATCGAAGCATAATGAAGCAACCAATACTCGAATCTCAACAAGATCAGTCAATCAAAATTGAAAGTAAATATTTTATCAAAAAACGTAACATGATAATCTTATGAAAGCTTTAAAGAAAACATCTACTCTAGAATCCATTGAAATTTATCTTGTTGTGGAATTGGTATCACGTTGATCTAACCGACGACCCTTTCCCAATTCCATGATAGTGAGCTTGTTTCAATCGATTCTATGGAAGAGAATTGATGAAACCATGATGTTTGGTGTATGAAAAACCTAAATTATGCACAAAATGAACATGATGCAAGCTAAGTTACCATGATTCTATGCTATAAATGATCTAATTGTACAATTTCTAAGCAAATCTAAGCTAATTTAAGCTAAAAATGAGCTAAAAGATGAAAACCCTAATTTATTTACACACTAGGATGGATGCATGGAAGCCATTAATGAAAGCTTGAAGCTATTTATGCAACTAAAATGAACTAAAAATAAGCTAAATGTGTGAAAATTGAGAGTATAGATGTGAGAAAATTCAACAGCATGACTTTATAATAAAAGATGGATCCATTTGTCTCCAAATAGTAATCTATTTATAGGAGAGAAAATGAGGAATGAATGGTTGAGATCAAAAAGCTTAATCAACAATTCAAGATGAAAGAGATGAGAGAAATGGATCATGGATTCTCATCAACAGATGAGAATGCAAGATGAATATTAATCAAAGGCTCACAATTACCTTAAACAAACACACTTTTGACCTACTCGCACAAGTCAAAGGTAACTTGCTAGAAAGGTAAGAGGGTTAACTTTCTTATGAAGCTAAGTGAGTTGATTGGAGGAGAGGGAATATTCCTTAGAATATTCCATTAGGGTGAGGAAAAAGAGGATTTTGCAAATTAAAACAAAGTTTTAATTGTACAATTTAAAGGATAAAGAATATTCCATGGGAATATTCCCTTTGATTAGAGGAATAATTAGTTTAATTGCTAATTAAACAAGGTTTAATTTATGCAATTAGGGGATTAGAGGAATTAGAAGATAGTTATTAAATTAGATCAATTTAATAAATAAGGGAGGGGTCAAATGATATTTATTTAAATAGGATAGATTTATTTAATTAAATAAGATGACTTAGGAGATTAAATTAAATATTTTGATTTATTTAATTTAATAGGATGAAGTGTTAGTGCCAAAAGAGACAAATTAACCCAATTAAATTAATTAGGTCAATTAGATGAAAATGATGTAATTAATTAATTAGCTAGGCTAATTGAATAATTAAGCGAAAAGAGGATAGATAAAGAGGAAATGATGTTAATAAATATGTTTCAAGTGTATGGCATCGATTATGACATTTTTAGTGTCTACAAATACCATCCCTTATTTCTTGCCAACTCTAAGGATTGACGGCTCTCGTTTTTTCTCTATAATAAAGGATAGCACATTAAAGGGAGGATGACACAAACAAGAAGATGATACTTTGCTAAGGGACTTAGATCCTAGAATGTCAATATTGATTTTCTTGGCTATATTACAGAAACTCCTAACTACCATGGAATAACTTGTACCAAGACCATCTTCTATAAAGTGGTCATGATTTAGGGAAATAGGTCTTTATTTTGAGGGAGGCCTCTTTCTTTAAAAAAATCCCCCATTATTAGCCTTGAAATTTTTAGAGTGGTATAATTGTGGTATACTTGGTGAACAAGATATGAGTTCTCAAACATAATCTTTTGTATCTAATATCTATATTTGGAAGATAAAATAATAAAAAATGGAGGAGGTTTACACACATTAGGAATTTTCTAGATTTAGTGACATCATCAATATACATGAGATAATCAAAATACTTCACAATACTTTTCAAAACCTCTACATCCCAACAATGTAAAGGTAAACCTAGAAGCTTAACCTAAACAAGGACCCTAGAAATATAAGCCATCTTAAGCCTAAATCTTAGCTTCCATTTACTAAGGGAGGGCCATTTTCTACCCAAAGATCAAAGATTACCTATGTTGTGTTATCGGTGATGTTTATCTATAGGTAATCCTTATAGGAAGAGTTTGTATATAATCTTCAATGTGATAAATTATCAAATATTATGGTATATAGTATACATAGTGCTTGAAATTTGATAATGATATTGAAAATTTTGGAATACATAAATATGTTGTATCACATGTAATGATGCTATGTTAACAACCACAAGGTATTTGGAAAAGGAACTAACAACCACATATGAATTTTAAGTGATTGTTGAAGCATGATCAATGATACAAGAGAAAATATAGTAAAACTTGTAAACATGCAACAAAGTTTATGACTAAGATAATATATTGGAAGATGGAACTAGATATCACAAGCACTCCAAAGAAGTGAGGCTACCACAAGTGAAGAGTTGGCAATGGTGGTTATAGTGATAACAAGTATATGTACCAATAGTGTAAAGGTTGTATATTTTGATTCACAGTGTGTGGCAACAATAGATAATAGAAAGTGATTATCTATATGGATGTATCATACTTGGATATTTATGTTTTATACTAACATTATGTATGGATATATTAAATAGTTACTTGAATCTTGGTATTCCACAAGTTGGTTGAATAGTTGGATGGTTGGTTTTCCATGCATTCATGCATATGTGTGTGTGTGTAATGAAATGTGCCAAGGTTACTCATAGTTATAAATTTACTTGAAGACATATTGTACATTGTTGGTGTCTAACAATAAGAATGATTAAAAAATAAGGGTATATTGTAGATTGAGACTCCTATTTCAAGACCTCACTAAATTCAAAGAGTATTGGCTCCTTCCCTTTATCCTCCTATCTTTATCCATATTCCTAACTATCCACCCTTTTGTAAACTACCAGACTTTACTAGTGTAAGTATTATATGTAGCAATATCCTTTCCTCCCTTGTGCCTTTCATATGCCTCCACTATCAAGTCTTCTTTAAGCTTTTCTCGTCCACATTATGCATATGCATACGTCACCCCCCAGCTAAATACAAGCCTAATAATTTCCCTACTCCACCTTTCTAATTATCAAATATTAATCCTATCTCACCATCTCTAAGCCTTATGTATAACTTCCCCTAGCATGGAAGATATTCCTCCACCCCAACCTATTGGTGCTCCTTCTCATGGAATTGTGGTTAGTATTGAACCACAACCACTAGTGTCTTATCCAAGCACTAATTATTCCACTCCCTCTTTGGATGAGTGTATGTTCAAATTAGTTATAAATATTCTAACATCAACTTTGATCTTGACATAATTGTTTACACTTCCCTCCTCTATACATCCAATGGAGGATGTTGCTCCCACTACTCTTTTGTGGCTTCTTGTTGTTCATTATTCTACTAATGATACTTCTATGGTGACCCTATCACCCAATCACCCTACTTACACCTTTGAACTAGATAGAGATTATGATGATTTATTTGACTAAGGACCCCAAGAGTGTCGTCCTTATTTCATGTGTTTGCATGTTTAGCCAGAGCATGTTGATTATTTGTTCTTATTTTTTCATACATGTATTTTTTATTAGTTTCCCTTAGGGAACCCTTGCTACTCCATGAATAAAAGTTCTATGTTGGAGTAGAACTTTCCTGCTTTGATACATAAACCTTTGTTTTCTTAGGAGTTGTTTGTATGCAAGTGTTCTCTTTGGTTTTCGGATTCGTTTGGCAAGAGATTTCTTGACAAACTTGGTGGATACCCAATCTCGAATCATGAGAAATCCACAAGTGCTTTGATTTTAAGGATTTTTGTGATGATCTTATCTGAGTTTAATGATAGAAAACACAGCAATCAAGAATAGAATGGTTGTATTTAAAAATCCTAGAATCTAAACAAATGGTGTATGTTCTCAAGAATCAATGATTCTTCTTGATTTTTACTGGTTTGATAACAAGATAAAACACATCAAATAGACTCACTCCTAGAGACAAAAGGTCATCGTTATATACTCGAACGACCCACAGCTTGGAATTGCGTCGAATCACACAGCCATGTCACCCCCTAGAGGGCGCCCATGTTTTTGTCTTTTCCAGGTGCGTACTCAGAGTGACGGAAGTGGATACCGGATCCCCTGAGCAAACAGTCCTTGGCAATTATATGGTGAGTGCTTGAGGGTAGATTCTTCCCCGCCCCTGCACCGCCGAGTATTACAATGTTTGGAAACTGACAGGCGTGCTTCTATTTCTAGGTTCTTAGATAGGGTTTCCGTTCGGAGCGGCAAATGGATAAACTCCCTCGAGAGACCTCCCAATATTTAAAACAAAGATTTTGGGGATGGTTATCCTGCGCACTTCCGTTGAAAGAGGGTTTCCCCAAATTCACATAAATTTTTAAGTGGGTTGGAATACCATGGCTTTTGGCTGTCCCCACTCAGGTCGTTCCCGTAGGGTGAGTACTTTTTCCCACTACGGTAGGCCTGTCTAAAGGTTTTAAGAAAACTTGAAATTGCATAAAGTAAATGGTGAGTCTGGTATTCTGATGCACCCAGTTAAGGGGAGAGCATAAACCTATCACCCAAACACAGCAAAAAATGTTGTTCTTTTTAAAACCCAAAAGACAAGTGATTTATTCTAATGGAGATATTGCTCCATGACAAGCATGATGTTCAATTTTTAAACCTCCAAAAAGAAATGTGATGTTTCTATCCTAGGATTGGTGAATTTTAATCCATTTCTATCCTATGATTGGTAAGTTTTAACCATTTCTATCCTAGGATTGGTAAATTTTAACTGTTTCTATCCTAGGATTGGTAAATTTTAACCAAACAGAAAGAAATAAATGAAATCTGGCCGCAGACACGTCGGATCCAGATGAAAGAAATGACTTTAAATGAAAAGAAGTGGCGTGCTGGAACAGAAACCAGGCGCGCTAGAACAGTGACCGGGCGCGCTGGAACAGAAACCCAGCACACTGGAACAGTTACCGGGCGCGCTGGAACAAGAACCTGGCACGCTAAAATAGAATCCTGGCGCGCTGTAAAAACTCTCGATCCCGCGAAAACTTTACGCCGATTCCTGTACGACAAGATTTTCAAAAATTAGCAAAATACGGGGTATTGCCCCACGGTGGGCACCAAATTGTAAGCTGTAGAATGGGGGAAACAAGCTAAACTATGCATCTACGCTTCTAAATAAGATAATTGCATCTAAAACTTAATAAATTTAAACTAATTTAAACTAGAAAGTTTCAGAAATCTATCCTATTGCTCTCTAACTCTAAAGACTTCTCTAATTTACTTAGCTCTCAGATTTGTAAGCTAATAAAACCATTAAAGTGACACTTAGAGAACGAGAAATGAATTATTCTACTCTAATATGTTCTAAATGTGCAAATTCTATTCTAATGGCAGCCATGACTGCAAATGCTGGATGCTGGATGAATGCTGGATGAATGTTGGATGATTTGGATGCTTGAATGCTTGAATGCTTTGGAAACCTGCAGGGTAAGATTGCATTAGTCGGGATCCTTTTCTTGTAGCCCAAGAGCTGTATTTATAGCTTTCACGGCAGCACAATTGCACAGGAAACCGGGATGAGGGGCTGTGATTTCCTCTGTAGAATCCAAAGGCATGGGATGAGAAGGAGCTGATCATGGAGAATGGTTTCTCCCCATGAAAACACCAGGCAAGATAAGAGGGAAGGTGGGTGGAAGGTTGTTGAGAGAACTTCCTACAAATTTTTCCTAAAGCTTTCCCGTGAATGGCAGTGCCATTAATTTGATTGGTGAGAAATAAATATTTATTGGTGAGTGAATAGTGCAAATTTTATGCATAAATTTAAATATTTTTAATTTATTTAAATTTAGCAAAATGAGGAATAAATAATTTAATAAATCAAACTATAGGGTTTGTTTTATTAAATTAAAAGGAGAATGATAATTAAATAAAAGATTTTTAGCAATCTTTATTTAATTAAGAAGAAATGTGATTTTAAATAACACAATTTATTTAAATTATGTATTTAATTTGAAGATAGAAGAAATAATGATAACAATTAAACAAATTTTTTAATTTTTTTTATTTAATTAAGAGAGAAATAATATGATGAAAATGATAATAATTAAATAAAACAAAGTTTTTAATTTTGTTTATTTAATTAGGAGAGGAAAATAGAAGAATTATAAATGAACTTAATATAAATAAATATTTCTATTTATTTACTAAGTAGAAGAATTTAAGATTAATTAATCAAATAAGTTGTATTCAATTAATTAGATTCTCCAGACCATTTTTAGGTGTCTACATTTTGCCCCTCTTTGAAGTGATGTGTTTACGCAGTGCTTCAAAGAATGATTTTGCTTCAGCTGCCAGTATTGATGAAAGGTTTGAAAGCATGCCCCAGACTTTCCCCAGATGATGAATTCCGAAATGATGGTGATATATGCCCCCTCGGGAGATAAATTGATGAATTTTGGAATTTTATGATTTTTCAAGAATTTTGAATTTTTATGATGGTTGATGATGAATTGATGAAGAAACAATTTATCTCCCGACAAGATTGTCCGTAAATGCCCCTGAGATTGATAAAAATAAATAAATCTCATAAAATCCCCAAAAAAAATAACCTATAAATGCTCCAAAGGTCATTTTCAAAATTCATTTGTGCATTTGACTTTTACAATCTTTGTGATAGAGACCCTTTAGAGTGTTCAGAGCTAGGATGCCGATCCCATACCACACCCACCGACTCGAGCGTGTGCGCCGTTATCAGTGTCCGACCGACTATGGACCTCTGGTATGTACCCCAACTCGTCCTCGTAATTCGCGCCTTTATTTTTTTGATGTATTTTTGCATGTTTTAGAGTTTTAGCGCGCGGTGAACGCTGTGTAGCGCGCCCATGATTTTTGGTAGCGCGTCATAGTTTTAGCGCATCCGGTCAATAGTGTAGCGCGTCCAGTAGGTTCTGTAGCGCATCAGAAGTTTTAGCGCGTAGGGTCAATTGTGCAGCACGTTAGTGAAATTTTGTAGCGCGCTAGGAATTGTAGCGCGCATGGTCAGATCTGTAGCGCGCCATAATTTTTAGCGTGTTAGGTTGATTTTGTAGTGCTTTGGGTATAGATTGATGTAGCATTGTGCGTTTTGATTTTTTTTATTTTATTTTTATTTTTTTTGTCGATTTGTCTTTGATTCCATCTATTTTAGTTTGATTTTGACTAAAATATGTGGGAAACGATCTCATGATGAGTGAGATCTATTGATTGATAATAATTACCCTCATGATAGGCGAGGAATAATTATGCATTCTGAATGATTGAACCCGATTGATAGATGAGGGTTCCCTGACGATTTGATAGGTTGATAGGTAAAAGCACAATGTTTTAGAAAATTTGATGATCTTGTGATATTCTGATTAAAATGTTTTATTTTGTATGAGTACATGAGTAGTTAGATGTCATCCAGGTGCGAGAGCAGTTCCCGTGGCCATTTGATATGATACCGAGACTGTCACCTGATGAGAGACAGCATATTGCTGCTTGTGGTTTGGCGACTTTACTTGACATGCCTCATATTAGACTCAATAGGGGTCTATTGACAGCTTTGGCAGAGCGGTGGCATAGTGACCACAACACCTTTCACTTACCTACTGGCGAGATGACCGTGACGCCAAAGGATGTATGGCGTATTCTTCGTATTCCCTTTGTTGGTGAGATCGTGGTTCATGATTCAGAGGAGGTTGGCGGTGTAGAGGCCATGCAGAGAGCCTTTCAGGATCCCCACATTGCAGGAGAGTGGATCCCATGGATAGATATATATGAGTCATATGCTCCTCTTCCTTCAGTTTTGGCGGGTTTCATTGGTGGATTCCTTTGTCCTGATAAGAGGTCAAAGGGTCTATCGCTTGGATGGGGTCATGTGCTAGAGGGCCTGGTGGTCCATAGGACGAGATATGCATGGGGCATGTGCATGCTTGCCCAGTTATATCATGATTTGCATTGGATAGTATATCTTGGTGGCAGTAGTTTATCTGCAGGGGCTACCCTTCTCCAGGTATGGGCATGGGAGCATATTGCTGTGACACGTCCCATACCAGTGTTGGCCAGACCAGCGATGAGGCCATATGTATTTTGATATAGAGGCAGGCCTACCCAGCATATGATGGGTAAGCTTGAGTATTGGAGACGGATCGTTGATGATATAGAGGCAGTGACCTGGCGTCCATACCTAGACTATGATGCTTGGGACGTTGATGATATTGAGTTGGGGTTCT